>JAVQIZ010065512.1:0-15763 GCA_036023535.2 Galaxias brevipinnis
GCCCCCCCCCCCCCCCCCCCCCCCCCCAAAGCGGGTGCTAGTGACGGTGACAGGGAGGAACTGACCTATGCACACATTCTCATCGTCCAGCTCTGCCGAGGCATTTCGATAGTAGCCGACCTTACACAGCTGACAGTGCTGCCCCCTAGTGTTGTGCTTACAGCTCACGCAAATGACGGTGTTTAGCAGCTCGATGTAGCTGCAGCGGCTGGAGTGGCCGAAGCATTCACAGTCTTGCAAAGAGAGGGGTGTTGGGAGAGAGGGAGAGAGAGAGAGAGAAAGAGAGAGAGAAAGAAGGAACGAGAGAGAGAGAGAGAGAAAGAGACAGAGATGTGGCCAAGGTTTCGTGAGGTTGTGCTGCAGCGACGGAGTTAGCAGGAGGTAGGTCGACGCACAATGGCATGCGCAGTTAGAATGGAGAGATGGATAGTCTAGTTAGTGTTAGCTGAGGGGAGAGGTGGATGGTATGATGAGGGGTTATGACAGGTCTGTCTAGCATGGCGGCGGCACGTATTAATTAGCACACCATCTCAAAACCCATGAGAGAGTGTGTTGTTAAGAGAGACACTCGCTACAACCAAACCACAACGGAGGAGGATGGAGAAGACGCCAGTGGGGAACGGGACAGAGACAATGCCACATCATGGGGGACAACACGGAGCAAAGCAGGGCGGATACAGGGATGGAGATGGCATTTTAGATCTCGGGGGGTGGGTGGGTGGGGGTGGGGGGGGTTCATCGTGCACAAATCTGAAATGTACATTTAATGTGACCTTTGGCTAGGTTTGGGATTGGCGATTACATGGCACTCGTGTGATCCATCTCCCTCGCTAACACGATCATGATAATTCAATTAGATAACGAAAAAACAACTGCTACTTTTACTACGCAACGCATTTGTTCTGTCCTAGATAGATGGGGGGATTTGAGCACATGTCCTGACCCTGCCTGGCTGAACATGGCTAAAGCATGGCCCTCGATGAAGTAAACGACCGCTTGCGTGAGACTCGTTTGCGTGAGTGCACGATAAGAGGCAACAGGGGAAGAGGAGGACTCGTTCTGGCGCCATGTTCTTTTTTACGTTGTGCCAAATTAAAACCCTGGATGAAAAGTGATATTTGTTTTTTCCCTTAGTCGGAACAGTGACGTGTTCAGTGGGGACAGCCCCCTTCCCAAGGGGACCTTTTCGGAGTGACACCTGGCTGGCACCCCATCGCAGACCAACAGTTGGGATCAATCTGGCTGGCCGACGTGTGCGGACACGTGTCACGACGGGGCCAGATGTGCTCCTTAAGCTTCCCAGACAGGTGGTGGGAGTGACAGCCGATTCGGGGCTCTGAGGAGAGCGGGCGGGGGGGGGGGGGGGTTAGGTGGGAGGGGCTTTCTGTTATTAAGGTCTGGATTGAGGTCAAGTCGTGTCCTTTCAGGAGCTCGAGACGAGCCCTCGAAAAGGAGGAGCAGCGGTCTAAGTCCACTCAAAAGGAGAGCATCCCAGTCAGCTTCAAAATGGGAATTGTTTGCAACCACAGAGCCCTGGACAGCTGTGGATGTCTCGCTTTCTACTTATAACCTTTATAACGTTGCATACCTCATGCTCAGATTGAATTGATCAACACGTATCATACACTGTAAATAAAATGCGATAGAAAACAAGGAGTAGCAGACGGCACTTTGTACCGAGGGATTGGATTGCAGGGCTTTGGGTTATTGCTGTGAGGTGCAGTAGGGCATGGGGTCGGGGTTGGTTGCCTCTAGTTGGACAGACAGGACGTATTGTTGATTCATACAGTGGGATGGCTTTGGGTGACTTCTGCCACAGAGGGGCACTGTATGAATCCATGAGCTCCTACCTCGCTTGTTGTTTACAACGTGCACTGGAGGGACAGTGGACAATGGAACTCGGGGTGCTACTGCACAAATTCAAAGAAGAAAAGGCAAAACAAATTTTAAACGGTGACATGATATTCAAAAGTAAAGAATGCATAAAAGTGTAAATCTCCAGTCATCTTTACTGAAATAAAATGTAAATAAATAAATGTAAAACTAAGTCATAGCGGTAGAGGTCCTGTAGTGTTGGTTAACATATAATATATTTTGCACCATGATGCAACTGCAACAGTTGGAGTGGATACATTGTGTATATACTGTATATAGATATATATTTTTAATATATATTTGAGTTGCAGTATGGTGTTCTCTCTTTCTCTCTCTCTCGTGTCACTATTCCCCAATCACCCCTGGTAACCACACCGCCTTAGTGGAAGCAAAGCCACCCGAATGAGTTCCCATAAATCTGTGCACGGGAGCGAACAATATGGAATTTCTATGCGGCACGGCATATAACAATCCTTAAGATTCCTTTCCGGTCAGATAACAAACTGTGAGCCACATAATGGGCCGGGCCTCCTAAGCCCATGCCACTGGACTGGACATAAACCCTTTGACACGTCCACTGTTATGTGGCTGGCTAAGGACACGGCAACGCAGGGCCAGCAGTTTGCAAGGCGGCTGCACATCACATCTGCACAATGGATTGACTTGAGATGGCCTGAAATCAATCTACATAAAACCGCCGCGAATCCTTCCCATCTTTTTTCCCCGCCGAGCAGAGATGGGATTGAGACTCCCGTGGAGCTCCACGCCTAATTAAAAATGGAGAGGGATAATCAAAGGGTATAAAAACGCAGTGGTAGAAACGGTCTGTGTGAGTGAGCGTGGGTCTGTCAAACGCTGTGCTGTTTTTCACCGACATTTTCTGCATCTAAAGGGCTTAAGTGGTTTGTGTAATGTAAGTGTGAAAGTGCGTGTGTGTGTGTGTGTGTTAGAATAATGGAAAGGCACTGCACCGTGCTTCAACACATGAATGCCTGTTGAGTACACAAGGAATTCAAAGTAATAGGCCCATCTATTATCAACAAGTATGTTTAAAAAGAAACAAAGTAGGCTGATAAAGACGATTTTGTCTATTTTTGAAATATATCATGATGGACAGGGTCATCATTTACAACATCGATACAATCTGCTATACAGTCCGAGTTATCACAATTCAACCCTGACCGTCTCCCTGCAAATATTTGAAGTGGCTGACTTGTGACTAGCGTTGGAATACCTTGAGCATAATTTGGAAAAAAAATATAGATAGTAGTAGTTGGATAATCTTACATAGCCTACCTTGATTTCGGTTAGCAACACCTAGGGACGAGACATTCTGCCGAACTGCATGCAATCGAGAGAAACCAGGGGTTATTAGGTGCACTAGCTTGAGGACATCGGATGCACGTACAATAGGTCCTACAAGGGGACTACTGGAAGTGGACACAGACAACTAGACACGCCCCAGCATGGCACTATTGGGTCCCTGAAACAACAACATGATGGAGAATCCTCCCGTAGACGAGCAAGGAGATGCATCCCCGGGTGAAAGACGTAGCTCGGACGTTGTATGTAATTTTGTAGTTCCATGGTCTACTGTGTGTGTGTAAACGATGGCATAAACAAATAAACAAAGCAAAAAAAACAAAACAAACAAACAAACAAACAAACAAAAGAAACACAAAAAAATCAAAACACGCCATCCCACCAGCTTTCTCTTTTGATATGTGGTTGGCTCATTTTTTTTTATGTAAGCGTGTTTATAACTACGCATCGAAAACTAAGTTGTCGGAAGACATTTTGTTTAATTTATCAAATTGACTATTCAATCAATATCTAATTACAGTGTATTTCTGGTGGGGGAATAACAATGAATAAGTAATGGCGAGTGTCAGGCCTTGGCATGACAGACTGTTGTGGGTATAGTGTAACCTCATAATTACATACAAGTCGGTATTTCCATGTTGAGGAAATACTGATGCTGGAGAATGAAATACAATCATGTCAAGCAAACTCACTATCTACCTCCTGGACCCTGTCCGTTCCATCTAATGACATTAATCCTAAAGGGATATTTCACTATGTTTGATATCTAACCTCGTTTCAATGTCTCCCAGAATTGTCCCGACTCGTCCCTTTTTCTTCAGGTAATCACTCAAAACAGACAAAATTAATGTGAAATCTGGACGAGTCAGGACAGCTCTGGGAGTAATATCAGTATGGTAAGGTCAAACATAAGCAAACCAGTGAACTATTCCTTTAAGTGTCTTTTTTATTAGTATTATTCATATTGGCCATCGGTTTGGTGACATAGTCTGTGGCTGCTGTTCAATAAAATCATGGCAAACAACTACATGATCATTTATATAATTATATTATTGTCAAGCGGCATGCCTGCTTATTGTAAGACCAAAAGGGATTTGTACTGTAATGCCATATTCTATAAAAAATATTTTCTCTATTCAGTATTTATTTTTTGTATTAAAATAGACAATTCGGGACATTCCGGATATTCAGGAATTGTTTCCTGAAAATCATATGTATATGAATTGATTTATAAGGAGTTTACGAAGCTAATAAGGTTTAATTAGTGGACAGTCAATACATAAGCTCCAAACCAACAACTCATGAACTAGGCTCTAATGATAATTTAATAACTGTACGTGTTGTAAAGCTGTGTTTTATAGAGGCTTAATGTCTAATATGGAGTATAAAGAAACTGGTGGATGTGCAAACCCCTAACACAAATAACAAATCCTGTTCCCAGGTCAGTTTGCACAAATGTGTTCATTACTTATTGGAAACTGAGACTGACGACTGATTAAAAGGCGGTATCATTATATTAATAATTTTGTGTTACTGATTTTTCCCAGTACATGTCAAATCTGCGTTTTATTAATTAATTTGTTAGGTATAATTCAGGTAAGCAGAGTGAAATGAGAAGTGACAGATTTTAATCAATGCAATTCCCATAATGAAACTTCAATCTTGCAAGAGCCAGAACTGTTTATTAAATATTAATTTGGCTTTAATGGCTGGATTAAGCAATTCTGCTCAGCTTAACACACTTGAAATAGAATCGAGAAAAGTCAATGAGGAATTCAATTACCTTCAAACAACAATATGAAAAGTGCAGCGTTTTCTTTTTTTTTCTTCTTTTGAGCAACTCTAGTCTTGAGTTTGCCTTCCTGAAGGGCATTGATGTTTGTTTGTTTTTTAGATCTATTTAGTTTTCGAAGTGCTATTTCGTTTTCTAAAAGACATCCATGACCATGGATATTTTTCCCCCTGATCCAAATGGCCTCCTCTCCTTGTTCCAGGAAGGTGCCGTATTTTATGCTATCGTATCGGGCATGTTGTTGGTGTGGTGCTTCTGATGAGAGGTGGGATTTCTAAGGCTCAATCTGGATCATTTATGCTGACTTGGCTTGTTGGTGTGTCATCGTTGTATAGTTCCGTGACATTCACACACACACACACACACACACACACACACACACACGGATAAAATGAAACTCCCCATCACAGACTTTATCTGGTTAGGCTTTTGAAGGAGGGAAAGGGGTTTGATGTGTGGAGAGTGTGCTGTAATGTAATGTGGATGGACATTTGTATGGAGAACATGCGCACATACACGTAGCAATATAGAGGCCATGCACAGGCAGAGGACAACACTGCAATACAGTCATCTCTCTCAGGTGGGGTTCACGTTGGGGGAGGAGGTGAAGACCGCAGGGGCTTCACATGGTCTCCAATGATCATTTCTGCACACACACACAGCTTTGTAAACCCAAGTGAATAGACTAGGTGTCTTAAGTCTGTCAGCCATCGCCCACCTTCCTTCGAATACAGACGTCCTCTTAGGTTGTATGTGTCCACAGCGTGCCGCTATATGGGTTTGTAGTAGTCTGTGGTAAGGGGGAGAACAAGCCCAGAAGTAATGGACTGCAGCTCAGGCGAAGGGGATTCTAGTTAGTAGGCGAATAGACCGGATTGATGTCAAAGGCACTGAATGCACTTTGACTTGTTCAATACTGTGGTATGTGGCTGCTCCTATATCAGCGCGCCCGGGAGGCAGCTGTAACTCGAGACATGGCACCTCTACTTTGCCTCCTCCTCCTCCTCCTGCTCCCGTTCCTCCTCCTCCTCCGGAGGGGCTACTGGCTGCACCAGACAATAGCAGCCCAGGCGGGTACGGCTTATATTAAAATGACCTCCGTGACATTATCCTGTCAGAAAGGTCCGAGCACTTTAATAAAGTCTAGATGCCATTTATTTATAATGCACAGGAGAGGAAAAAACAATGGTGTTTTGTATGCATACGAGGCCAGCGTTATCTGGTCTCGTCTGCCTAAGGTGTATTAATACATCCAAATCCAAGCAGAATTGCCCAGAGCTACTGCTTATTTCGTCCTCCAAAAAAAAAAAAAGATGGGGGATTTAAAACTACCCCTGGTATAAACGAACACTTTCCGACCAATTGCGGGTATTGCTTCACTTAATGAATTATGTAGAAATGATCATTCAGCACCAAATGAACTCGGGGAGGGGATGGGGAGGGGGCACATGATAGGCAAAGCAAAGCATCGGGCAGTTGTTGTTTTTTTTTGGCTGCTGCTGCTTTTTTAATTTACTTACTAACTGGACCAATGTTATTGGGGATACCTGAAAAAGAGACAAAAGAGGTATCAGGAATAATCAAGCGGTTGACAAGGCACCCATAGACATACAGTAATGCAAATGAACTAGCATGCACAATAGTAATTGTGTTGACAAAAAATATGCAAACAGCCAAATATATTGAGTAATCAACCATATCTTCAGGTTTAAACACACACCCACACACAGACTTACACACAGACTCTCTCTCACATACACACACACACACACACACACAGAGACAGACACACACACAGAGACAGACAGACATACACAGACAGACATACAGACCCCGACACACCCAGACAATATCGAACAGCACAGTTGATCATTTACGTTCTACCGACATTTTCCCTGGCTTTAAGCTAAGCATGGACATGTCTTATCCTGATGGCAGTCTATCTGCCAGTCCGTCAGCCTATCACATGTGCCAGACTGCCACTGAGCGGATAATACACTCAGACACATCCCCATGGTGACCAGATCTTCCCCACACCAGGACACTGGCAGGCCATGGATTTCAGGAATTGAGCTGTTGCAAAACCAATGGCTGCCAAAGCACTGACTGAGTTTCCCCCGGACACCCCAGAAACATTCTGCATCCCTATGTAATGGACGTGGTGGGGGGCAGCAACTTGGAGTCATTGTTAGAGTATGTCCTAACGGTAGCCCTTTAAAAAACGTTGTATTTCGTATACAGTGCACTAGCTTCTGACATGTCAATGAAATCAAATGTACCTGGTACATTTGGCTTGGTCAATCAGAAATGATGTCGAGCTTGTTTGTGAGACACAGAAATGAACTCCTTAGTGACTTGTTCAGTTGGCAAGTGCTGTTCAAAGCTTGCCAGTAAAGAAATGAACGCACAGTTTACCATACTCGCAGAAACATGCTTACAAGCTGGGCAGTAGGCCAGTACTACTACTAATAGTAGTTTATTTCAACTGTACCTCTTACTGTGGGATTCCCCTAATGAGGACATCTGCTTAAGTAAGCAAACAACAACAACAACAACAACAACAAGAAAAGGAGAAGAGAGAAGATAAATGACACAAGCAGGGCCCTGAGGAGTTCACAGAGACATCTGTGCAGGATTTATTTGGTCCTGTCCCAAGATAAAGATACTCCAACAGAAACTCCATTGACAGTGCCCGGATACCGGAGGATTTCCTGGTAATTCCCTTACCCTGAATTTGTCCAGATGCAATGGCACGTGCGTGTGTTCAGTGGATGTGTGTGTGTTTGCATGTGTATGCATGTGCAAGCAGGCTCTGGTCACACAACATCGAAGCAGCCTACGTAATCTAATCAATGTTTTAATGTTCCCTGCTTGACAGGTGTGGTTAGGAGCCAAGTGTGTGACTTGTTGAGGAAGTGTGTGTTTGCTTTAGAAGGCAGGATGAATAAATACGGAGGCAGAGCAGCAGGCAACTTAACCTCTAGAGGCATACTGTTCCTGTAAGAAGTATAAACAATAAAAACACACGAAGAACGTGCCGCATACAACAAACAAACATAAACAACAGACGCTAGACACAGAGACATATGATTCATATGATTAATTTACACGGCTGAATGAAAATTCATTTTGTTTCCTCTGAGTACTTTAAAAAAAATAAAATGCCAGAAAAGTACTATTCTGTCCACACCAAAAAACAAACACAAATATTATATCTCCCACTCCGTGAGTGGAGTCTTTCTTCTCCAGGTCACGGTCACAACAGCACAGCCTGTCAACGCAATTATTTCCTTTATGAACAACCTGTAGGGTAGGAGCAGATGTTGAGGATCGTATGTCGAGTCATTTGATTAATTTTCAATCACCGTCATTTCCAATACCCTTCACCTGCTCAACTCCCCATTACAGGCAGGGCCCCAAATCTAATAGGGCTCTATCACACAGGAAAAGCATTAGAGCTGCTTATGTTTATGGAGCGCTCTATTGATTTTTATGAGCCGCGCTTCTCAGTCTCTCTAAGGTCACCCGTCGTTAAGCAGCCGACAAAATCTCCGAGGCCCGGGGAACGGAAGGGGCATCCACATAGGGCCTGAGGATTTCTGCGCTCTGCAAAACACTGATGTACTCTCACATTGCTTGCCTGAAAAAAAATAAACTGACCATACATCTGATTTATTTTACCTGTTCTTATAGTTATATATAAAAAGAAAATTTGTGAGAATAAGATTAAATTCTGTACTCTGGAACCCTATACATGTACATGCAGTATAGTATGCACCAATTAAACCAACAAAGTGTATAATCATACATACATAAAAACAAAATAAAAGGAACTCACTGAAGCCAGATAATTCACATAAACAACTGAAAGACCAAAACTAAAATATTTACAAAGAAAACCACAAATACAAGTATATACATCACTTCCAATCGAAATCGGTCAATGGAAAAGGCTCATGCCCATTGACTAGTCTCAAACCTAAAGCACTAAATACACGTTGTGCTGACAGACCATTCCTCTGCGGTCATCCCCTACGGCTGATTCCATGTCATTATCTCACGCCGGTAGGATGTTGGATATTCCATCTGCAGCTATGTGGTCAAAAGAATACTGTACGAATGCTCCGGGCCACTTCAAAACTCTTCTCTATGCTACAGCTGGAGACGGCGTTTGTCACTGAGCACGTCTCAGTATGTGTGTGTCCATGGAGCGGCTTTGCATGTGGGAGCGCACCCTGATAGGGATTGCCCACCAGGCTCATTACTTTGTTTAGAACAGAATCCTTTCCTGACCTTCAGTTTGTTTCATCTGTTTTGCCTCGGGTCCACCTGGGCCATCCAGGAAAAGGCTTATCTGCCACATTTCCACCACAGGCAAAGTTAGTAATTACTTTCCCTGGCTGCCATCATTTTGAAGCAATCCATCATCATTGGTGTGCGGGTCTCGGGAATGGGGCGGTTGACGCTGTCAAGTATCCGTAACCGGTTAGCTAGAGAAGGCTTGCCCGTGTGTGCCAGGAACACCGCCAAACTACTGCTCCTACCATGATTGAATTCCTCAGGAGCAAAATTACAGGTAGCCTGCAGCGCCAGTGTCCTTCCTCGTCGAGGCTACCTAAATGTCTTCTAAGGAAGAAGCGGGCACAGACTTGTATTGAATGTGGCAAGTGTTAAAGTGCTTTTGTGCCGAGTTCGGGGGGCCACCGTTAAGATTTCGGCAGAGTGAGTCTGCGTTGGAGAATCTAGCGACGGAAGAAACAAATATTTGAAAGGAAGATTACCGTCGCAGCTGCACAGAGCCGAGATGTGGGAAAGGCAAAGTAAACAAGCCAGGTCTCTGGGGGAAGGAATGAGAGCATGAAACTAAACCAAGAGATGGAGCAAGAACAGACAGAGAGAAGGTGTGACAGAGAGAAATAGAGAAAAGAAGGGGGAAGAGGAGGAGGAAGAGGAGGAGGAGGAGGAGGGGGTAAGGGAGTGGGCACAGGTTCACTGGTGTAAAAAGAAGATGCAAATAGCAGCGGAGATAGGAAGAAATCTTAAACAACAAATGTAGAAAGGGGGGATCCTGTCTGAGTGTATGTGCCTCTTTGTCTGTTGGCTGTACCGTTGAAACGGGAGGCCTGAATAATGAGATACTGTAGAAGAAGAGTTTTTCTCCGTTCTGAGCCAAATGGCTTCCTAAGCCTTTAGATATCACTAATTACAGTATCCACAGCCCTCTCGAGATGCTGGCTGTATAAACCTTTAATTATACGAGAGCTCAATACCATTCTGCTTAAGCTGAATCGCTTTGCCCGCTAACGCCATTTTAAGTGAGCATTTTAATGCTAACATCGCTGTTAGTAGGAAAATAACTAAAGGCAAAAAAAAAATAAAAAATTAATTGCTTGATTGATCCATGCTTTGTTTTGCATATGGTTTGGGGCACTACTGTTGTCTGACTGGATGCTATGTAAAGGTGCGTGTGTACTCTTTCCATTACCAGCAATCCCACTTTTGAATTCAAGTACGCTAAACTGAAACAGTGGCATCTGGTAGTTATGCTCTAATGTACACCAATTAGAGAAGCACAGACGAAAAATGCAATGTGCGACTCGCAGAAATCCCTGCACCAATAATTATTTATTGTTGTGAGGGTATTTCCATTCATGCTTGACTGGGACAAAGTCTATCACACAAATAAACACTTAATCCAGACACGCACCAGTTGTAAACAAACGGCGTATAGGTAACTCCTTTGCCAGCCCTACTGGGGATTTGCTCTCATTCTGTCTGTCCCCGTGGTGCCTCTGTGATAGTGCATTTTTCCACAGTGGATTCCTGTGAACGAACCTGGAAAGTGCGGTACAAGCAGCAGGTATAGCTGGGGGGGGGGGGTCACGGAGCAGGTCAAACAGACCCAACAGCAAAGCCCCTCTGTGGGACTCGGTGCACTTTGATATCGGGGGGGATAGCAGGCTGCCCCCCCAGGCTGCCTGTCTACATCGACACAGGTCTCCTAATCCATCTAGTACGAGCAGGATTAAAGAGGAAGTGGGGGGTGGGGGTGGGGGGGGGTGGGCTCAATGCTGCTGTGTCCAACCATACACTAATGCAGGGGCTTCTTTCAAGACTGGATGTAGCCTTCCGTATTCATAGCAGGAGCTCGGAGTACTTCCTTTGGATAAAATAACCGTGTAGCCATGGTTCATTCTGGGGATTCAAAGCAGGCCAAGACTCGGCTTATATGTCTGCGTTTTTTGTCTTAATGTTGTAAGGGACGGAAATACACAGCGCTATCGCACCCTAGTTTCCCCAAAGCTTGTTATGTTCAGGGGGAAGCCGCAAACATACACACACTAATGTACACTAGCTCTAAAGGCAGCAGCTTAATCCTCCGTAATGCTTCAGTGACAACTCAGAAGGAGCGTGGACAAAGCGAAAGTCAATACTGAGGGGATCGTCAGACAATAAGCATTTAGAATGACTTTGGCTATCACCGCGCCATCCGCACAGTCTTCTCAACTAGCCACCCCATAGTGCTGCTATGGCAACCGTCTCCCCCTCATCAAATCAGGAATCCATCTCACCACTCACGAGGTTGTCTTCGTAGTTGTCGTGAGAACCCTTCATAAACACCTATGGGTATTTATCATTCCGGCGTGTTTTCAAGACGTCAAGAAGTTCAAGAGGTCTTTCTCAGCTCTAGGATCTTGCTTGGCCCACGTAAGTGTAAAGGCTTGGGCCCGCCCACCACTGTCCTCCATCTTCCTCACAACCCCACGGCCCAGTGAAATGAACTGCCATAGGTCATTCTAAAACGGATCCCTCTCCTTCTGTCTCCGACGACAGAGGGAGAGCGGGAGAGGAAGGGAGGGAACGAGAGATCGAGGGAGGGACGGAGGGAGAGAGAGAGAGAGAGAGAGAGAGGGGCAGAGAGAAAGCGAGGGCGAGTCCCCAGAAGGCAGTGTTATCCGTGACAAAGAGTGATGCAACCACATCCTCTCTTTCTATCTGCTCTGTCCCTTTCTCTCTCCATCACTTTCCTTTTTACTTCTTCCATTCCTGTTCCGCCTTGTTCCGTCCTGAAAGCGGTGCTGTAACACGCCAAACGAGATGATTCATTGGGCTCGTTACCACATCAGGCAACTTGATGGGCATCGTAAAAAGAAATTAAACCTTAATTACATTTTCATCTTTGACAAATTTGCACCCGTAAAGCCACCATATGCTCACGTGGTGGTCTGAAAAGTGTTGGGAGCGTGGTGAAATTAGCCTTTAATTGTTTTCAAAAATGAAGAAAAAAAAAAAGTATCCTCTACTGGATCCTCTATTGTATAGATATCTTCCAGTGTTATATTGTAGTATTACATATTTTTATTCTAAGACAAAGTAAAATAACACACTACTAAGACTGCTTTCATCACGAGGGTTCCTGGGAGTGAATGGGAAGGGTTGGAATGTGTGGTTGTGTGAGTTTGTGCCTGCATGAGTGTGTGTGTGAATGCTTGTGTGTACTTTTTTAATAATGCGCTGTCAATCGAGAATGGCCATTTCACTAACCCTTGATAAGACTCATAACTCTGGGCACCTGGGAGTAGGTATAAACCACCATCACCCACTAGCACAAAGAGCTCTCTACAGTGAGAAAAACAAAAGAACGTGCGTGTGCACGTGCATGCGTACAAACCCACACCCCTCCCCCCCAAAACACACAACAACAAGAGGCAATAACAAACCAGCCAAAGCTATAAAACCATAAAACCGTAGTTTCGAAATCTCAGCACACTCCACTTCATATAAATATGATGGGTGGTAAGGTCAATACCAATTCCCTAAAAAGTGTAGCCATGGGTGGCAAATAAAAAAAGCCACCTTACTATTGAGTACCTGGAGAACTACTTGGGTATTTCTCTGCATATTTTATTGTATATATCTATATATAGCATATGACCTAGCATGATCTTGGATGTATACACTTTGAAATCTATAAAAGGACTGTGATTTAAATAAATAATAACATTCAATTATTTTGTGGGTAATGGACTAAGATTAAAAGTGTGCACTTTTCATAAACAAATGGTGTGTAAATAGAAAGAGACAGCGAACGATGAGAGCGAGGGATAAGGATGGAAAGAGAAAGAGAGAGAGTGTGTGTTAAAGGAAGAGGCTCTAAAAAAAGGAACACCTGCCATCTGGGTACCACAGGGGCATGCTGAAAGAGCTCCCTGCTCTGCCACAACCAGCTACATTACAGCATGTTTATCAAGACTACAACCCCCACCACCACCCTTCTCATTCTCACCAGCGCACATCCAGACATATGTGACCTGATTAGAAAATAGAAATAAAAGTCGGCAAAACACACACACACACACACGCATGCACGCACGCACACACACACACACACACACACACACATGCTCAAACACATGCATACACACACACACACACACACACACACACACACACACACACAGAGACCAAATAGAAAACATGCTGAGACTACCCGGAATCTAGTCCATGGCCACAGTGAGTTCCCTCACACACACAAAAGCCTTCCTCACACATTCCCTTATTGCAGTGTGGGGGTTGTGGGTGTTTCAAAGCACGAAAAGGCCCGAGAGGGAGCGTACCGGGTCAGACTCAAGGGAAATATGTGGCGAGCTCTTTTCTTCTGTTGACACGGAGGTCAGCTGGCCGAGGCACACATTGTGCCCAGGGTACAGTGTGCCGTGAGCGGGTGGCTGAGTGCTAAAGGGTGCGCGAACGAGGGGATGGGCACGGTGCGGCCTAACGCCGCAGACCTGCTGCAGTGCGTGAGTGGCGTGCGTGTTGCTCTTGTGGTGTGCGTACTCACAGGAATTGGCCGTGCCCTTGGGGATGGGGAGGTAGGAGCCGGCGCTCCACGCTCGACCCTGGTAATGTCTCTTGCAGCGCCCGCAGTCAGGCCCCGTGGTGTTGTGCTCGCACTCGCAACTCAGCTTCTCTTTGTCGAACACGCAGCTGTTGGCGTGGAGGTTGCACTTGCACCTGTCAGGGAGAAAGAGTGGGGAGAGGAAAAGAAAACAATGCCAAAGAAAGCACGTCACCGTGTGTGGACTTTATTTCAATGCCGGGTGCAATACAAACAAGAGAACAAAACTCGAGCCCTTGAAGGGTAATGTGTCCTTGACGGCTATTTGCATGTTAAGGCAGTCAACACACTTCAAGAACACCGTTTCCCAGAGAGCCAGACAATGCCCAGTATATCCATAAAAGAATCAGCATCATTATTTTCCTTCCTTCTCTTGCGTTCGCGTTAGGAAGATAACTTATTTATAATTGTCCCGCTGGAGGAGGCGTGATTGCGGTTAGGTCACATTCGGTACGCCAGAGAGGGTGAGCTTAAGAGAAGGGAACGAGATAACAAGTGTAAGAGCAGACTAAATGAAATACTCAGAGTCCAACAGTCTAAACAAGGGCAGTGAGAGGCGGATTCATGTCTCAAGAGAGGTGGCGGCTTTTTAATTCCAAGAGCTGGTACATAATGCCAAGTCACTTACGGGTGGCAAATTGAAAGGACTCGGGGCACGTTTGTTATGCTGAATCAAATTTAAATGAGTTGGTATACGGAGTTACAATTAAAACAAGTTCATCAACGAAAAACAACTGCTGCAGGAAGTGAACGCCGACAACAACAGTCTGAGGAAACGAGTCAACCTTTCATCCTTTAAACACCGCTCTTCCCAGTCCTCCAAGAGAGGTGGAGAGAGCCGTGCAGGACGGAGGGGCCAGAGACACACAGCAGTCTCGTTGTCGTGACTACTAACGGGAGAGTGACAGCTGGCCTCCGCCACCTTCCTCCTCCTGCCACCACCGACGTGACCCGACAGCTCAAAAGTCCGGCCGGACGACCCGCTTAACGCGACCCCGGTGGACACATCAAGTAGCGCAATTCCGTGGGACAACACCATACCCTATTCAACCCCCATGGCGGCCGTCCGAGCTGACTCCGGCCCGCGTCTGGGAGCACGGCCCCATCTCTCAGGAGCCTGTCGTGTACCGCACACGGCGAATACGGACGCTCATTATCAAACCCATTACGGCGTGTCGTGTGGCGGCGGCCCGGTGGGGATTGATGTGCGCCGCGCTCGCCGTAACGCTCTCAGGTGACAGATGACGCGGCTGCCCCCCCCCCCACCCCCACCCCGCGAGAACCGCGCGTAAATGATGGGCCATCATTCTCCTGCCGGCCCTGCGATTTGCATCTCATTACCTCCGGGGGCCCCGCTCCGGTTTGGGGGGGGGGGGGACATCAGACACATGCGTGCACAAACACACACACAGCCCCGGCGTGGACGTGCCTCCAATGCGGCCACGCCTTCCCAGAATCGTTTCTCCACCACATAGCAGCTAGGGTCTGTGTCTAGTCGCAAAGGAACTTGCAATACCCGAAGCAAACGTTAAAGCCATACAGCCAGCCTGTGGGACACACTGGAAACCCATTTAAGAACGGGTTCAATCTCAAAATACAAAATAAGATATTGTGGTTTCATGGTATTATTTGTTTTTGTGAAGACATGCCATGCTCATATTTTCTCCTCACTGCTCTTTGGATAACAAAGACATCCACAAAGCAGACTCTGTGGCCTGATAAGCCCAACAATGTTTAATAATGCGTAATGAGTTTATCACCCCAACTATGCTAATAGGGAGGTAGGTTAGAAGCTGGAGGTGTGACATTCAGAGTCGGCGCCCGCTCTTTCCCTCCACTCAGAGTACCACTGGGGGGGGGGGGGGGGGGGGGGG
>JAVQIZ010065547.1:0-13557 GCA_036023535.2 Galaxias brevipinnis
ATATATATATATATATATATATATATATATATATATCAAGGGCTTAATTACCTACCAGCTTGTGCTGACGAACCAACGCTCATCTCAGTTAAGTAAACAGATTAAAAGTACCCTCTTCCATTCGGTTTGTTTAAAACTTTAACTTTGGTTTTGTGGCCACAGGCTTGCCTGTTGTTATGCTGTTCCCCGGTAGATTTACCACTTACGTCATAAAGTTATAAAAGGGCTGATTGAATAAATATTAACCTTCAAGCATAACAAGAAAAAGGCAGCCATTACTGACAGTTTAATTGTTGCAATTTCCTATTTGTGAGGGCATTTCCAGATTACACACCTTGCCTCTTTCGGTACAGCAGTGTGATTATTAAACATAACGTGTTTCCTGTTTCTCATGTGACAGGGTGTCGAAGATTCAAATAACAACCTGTATCCGAGGAATACATTGCTGAGGTCATCACATCGACATGGAACCTTACACTGCTAACCTAAACCGCAGCCAATCCCTTGCAAGTGGGCTTGAGAAGCCATCTCCCTCATGGAACAAGCCCACCCATTCACGGAGTAGCAGCACTGCTTCCTCTCGTCACTCAAGACAGGTTAGTTAGACATAAAAGCCAGTAAGACAAAAAGAAGAAAAGTGTGCTTAAATTACAGAATGTTATTTTCCTGCTAATTGCTGTTAACCTTAAAAAAATAGATACAATATCCCAGAAACCCCAATTAAACAAAGCAGAAAACAAACTTCTCTGCTTGGTTAACCAATGTCCTTCAAAGTGTAGCTTTTTAAATGGTTTGATCTGTTGATAGTTGGATGCTAATTCTGGATAGCATATGACTTGCAGGTTTGTTAGTTGGTTCTAAAAACACAAATTGACTTCTACTAGTTGTAACCCACAATCCTGCTCTGGATTCCTGGATTGCTACAGACTGTGGGGAATCCACTGATTCAAACTTACTGAAATCGTGAAGGGCTTTTGGAGTTAAAAGTATATTCTCATATTAATATCTGGTCTTAAGAACATCAAGGACTGGGAGGTGATGGAAGATCTTCATGTGGACTTGATTGGTGACAACTCACAGGACGTGACTCCTGGCGTCTGTGAAGGCTACCTCTTCAAGAGGAGAAAGTGGCCACTTAAAGGCTGGCACAAGGTGAGCAGTTGATTTGATAAATCCTATTTACATGATTTTGTCATAAGTGGGAAACTATTACTTAGATTTTTTTTTTACCTTAAACACCAATTAATTTTGAATCTATTTCAGAGGTACTTTATTCTAGAGCTGGGGATTTTGCGATACTCCAAAACTCAAGAGGAGGTGTGTATATTCCTATTGTCTATAATACAAATGTATTTGCCATACTTACAGTATATGTTTAAGTAAGATCTTACATGATGGTTTGCTATAGATCTCCAGAGGAAGAGTCCATGGTGCTCTAGATGTCAGTCTTGCAGTCATGTCAATAAACAAGAAATCTTATCAGATTGACTTGGACACAGGTGACATTCTGTATCACATGAAGGTACATTTATTTTTTTGTCTTTACCTTTCTATTGTAATCAATTATGGTTTGGTCTGCCTTTCAGTGCAAAAAAATATGCTATTTTCCAGTTCCCAAGGTCACACTTAATTGAGTTTTACAGTGATATTTTATAAGTAAACCTAAAGTTTTTTTTTTCTCACACAGGCTAAGAGCCATGAGTTGTTCTACATCTGGTTGACCAAGCTGAGTGCCCATCGCATTTTCAAGAAGAATGAGGTTGCGCATGTTCACAATGGTTTTATAAATGCCCTGTCTCATTGTCACAGTTTGGGAGGATCAATGCCGAGGAATGGAGAAATGGTAAGATAGACTTCTGTCTGAAAGTATAGTGATTAATAAAAACAAAGAGACTCTAGTCAAATGCCCTGTTGTGTTAAATAAGTGATCCCGGACTGATAGAAATTATGCTTTCATGGTGGTTTTATGCTGTTTTGTTGTTCACAGTACCAGAGCACAACAGGCTCCTATACTGGGGAGATAGCAGCATCATCTGAGGGGCTGGCCTCCTCAAACCCTGGTGTGAATGGCAAAGTGTCTGCCTGGCTGCAGCAAACCCATGACCCTGAGAGCTGTGCTCAAGGTAGGACTAGTTACAAAGCTCCCAAATTGTGAGCACAAAATATGTCTCCCACTAATCTTGCTGTCTGTAAGATTTTTGCAACAAATTATTGTTCCATATGTTCTGGAATTCCAAAACATTCTCCCAATCCTTGAAGTGGTTTGAAAGCCTGTGTTGTTCGTTCACCTGAATATCGTGACATCTTTTACTATTGCTGCTGTTGTCAACCAGAATTGAACCGCTGTCAGATGGACCTGTCTGAGTTGAACAGGCTAGTCCATAGGCTGCAGTCTCTGGAGGTGGGCCAGGCCTTTAGCAATGGAGAGCTGCCTCACATCATCAGCATGCAGGTAAGCATAGCTAAAGATATGCAATTTATAGTATATAGTAGTATGAATACACTGCAAACATACATTAATACAACATCATCATCTTTAACAAAGTATTCGTTTTTTCAATGTTGCTCTAAATTATATCTATCATCATTGTGTAACGCATGTATTCATGCTGTTTTACTATGTTTGGACTATTTAAGCTAAATGTATCAACCATAGACATAGAAGGCCTCTGACCTTAGCTATGGTCTCTGCCTGTATGTGGTGGCTTGTGTTTGTGGACCTCAGACACTCTGTTTGTAATGTATGTGTTTAACTCCACAATAGTTTACACACTCTGTTTGACAGCACATTCATTCATTCTAAACAATGTTAACATTTTAACGGCCTGTGATGTTTTTAAACCTCAGAATCTGTCACTTGAAAAGCCAAGGAAGACCAGGTCTGGGAAAATGTGGGGTCACTCTCGTACGCTTTCAAGGGTCGAGGCCCTCGGAATGGTAAGGAGGGTCAGTCGACTACTCTTCTCTCAGAACTAGAAACTAGATGTCGAGTGATTAACCGATTGGTAGACATGCGACCCTAATAGAAGACCTTTTGATTCGACTGGATATTTATTTAAGTGTATGTTCGTGCTGATTTGATATAGATGGCAGGTTAAATAGGTTTAATTTAACTTTAGGTAGATCGCAACCGACCTTAAATAAGTAGAATGTGTTGAGTATTAGACAACCCTATCCTCGAGTAACTTTCGGGCTTCTTTTTAATCCAAAGCCTCTTCGAGGGATTTCTAAATCGGTGAGTCAACACCAGACAGAACATGCATGGTAGCGCCTGACCTCATTAAGATCTTTCATATTGTTTGGTCACACGCAGCACATTGAGTGTTCTTATTATTACAAAGGGAATGTGAGGTGAGGCCAGTCCTGTGTTTACTGGACTAACTCCTCCGAAGGTCAAAGTTTAGGTTTTTATATAAAAAATGCTTTTTGATTAAAAAGCCATTATAGATGGACTTAGTGAGATCACCTTGGTAGCTATTTTGAAGCAAATACTGCTTTCATTAAAAAAAATGTGGGCAATAGCAGGTCTTAAATATGAGAGTAAATATAAGAGTTTATATGTGCGTTCTGAATCATCTACTTATACAAAGGACAAAAAAAGGAATGAAACAATCCACGTTAGAATTCTGTTTTCTTCACTTTTATTTTATAGCTGTCCTCCAGTCACCTGGGCAGCTCACCCCATCTGGGAGCTTCCGTTCCCTCAATCCCAGACTACGTCTACTCCCAGCTGAGCCATCCCATAGCCACGTCTTCTGAGGGCAAAAAGATCCAGCAGGACATCTGCGTCGTTTCTCTACGAGGTCCAAATGCCTATATACTGTATACACACACAAACGCACACACACACACACACACACACACACACAGACACACACACACAGACACACACACACACACACACACACACGCAGCCACATACACACACGCACACTCACAAATTTGTGCCCAGGTCTCACTTGACAAAGAGTTTTTTTTTTATCTCAATATGAAGTTTCCTGGTGAAATGAAGGTTTAATAATAAAACTCAAAGGCACACATTGAACGCAATCTTTAAAAATGCACAATAAAACAATAATTGGTTTGCTCTGTTCTGCTGTTGTCACAGTGCACTCATCTCTGAAGTCTGTGCACGACGCACTGTCTCAACGGCTGCAGGAGACCTGGACAGGAAGTGATGTCACTCAGGCCAACACACAGGCTGAGGTAAGGTCAAAATGGCGGCTTGAAGGCTTGTGTTTGTATGGTCTTGAAAAAAAAATAAAGGAAAAAAGATGGCTCAGAAGACGCACGTATGCTCTCTAAAAAACTAGTTTTCTTGTCTTAATGCTGTCTTTATCGTATGCTATCTATTTCTCTCTCGCTCTCTCTAGCCTGCACAAAGGCACCGTGCCCTCTCTGACGCGGACTCGACAGCGGAGTACTTTGACGCCAGTGATGACGTCCAGTGTGCCGATTCCTCTGAGGTGTCAGACGAATCGGGACTCAGTGACGGGACCACCAGCAACTCTGAACCTGAGGAGGGCCACGGTGAGGTCACAAAGACTCTCTTAGTACAACACAACGCCTTGAAATGCTGTAGTGAATAGAGATATGTACTTTATGTTTGTGTTTGTTTCCAAAAATTTCCATTCCCCTTTTTTTTTTTGCTGAACACCATTTCAACTGTGTTGAAGTAGTGAAATGATTTCATATGTTTCATTGTGAAATTTCCCCCCATCCAGCTTCTGCCACTCGCAAGTATCGCGCCAGCATCTCCAAAGGTCCCCACAGCGTCGTCCCCAAGAGCACGGGCCGCCGCACCTCTCTGGCTGCCACCTGCCCAGACAACAGCCACGTGGGCCTAATGGCCATCCTGTACAACAACATAGGCAAGGACCTGTCCCGCGTGTCCATGCCCGCCGCTCTAAACGAGCCCATCAACCTGCTGCAGAGACTGTGTGAGGAGCTGGAGTACGCTGAGCTGTTGGAAATAGCCAACAACACAGAGGACCCTTATCAAAGGATGGTGAGTGATGTTTAATGCACAGTGACCGTTTTGAGAGATCCCATATAAAACAGTGGAGATAAATTGATCATGTAATTTAAATTGCTTTTAATGGTAAATTATTTTATATGATTTTTGTCACGTTATCCAGCCATTTAGGAAGTACCATTTGTCTTTGGGAAAATCAATGATGTAATAAACAAAGTTTTATTTACCAAAAGGCTAACTTGTGCGTTCCGAGGTAAAGGGGTTAGAATAACTTAAATGGTCATATCCAGGTGTACATTGCTGCCTTTGCCATCTCTGGATATTCAACCGCCACGTTCCGGAACCGCTACAAGCCCTTCAACCCGGTCCTGGGGGAGACCTACGAATGTCACCGAGAGGATAGGGGCTTCCACTACATCAGCGAACAGGTACGGCTCAGTTTGTGACAACCAACACTGTCACAGCAGCAGGTCAGGGAAGTGACCGGTTAATAGCTAGCTCAAATCTGTATCCTCATTTTTTTACATTGGCAATTATTTTCTTTTATCAGGTATGCCATCATCCTCCCATCTCTGCCTGCCATGCAGACTCAGAAAACTACTCTTTCTGGCAAGGTGAGGCCTGTTTTTATCTGTTTTATCAAATCTTTTGAAACATTTTCATCACCCGCAATATTTATCATTCTTTCATATGACTTTTATTTTCCACATTACTATTCAACATTTAAATTGCCATGCTTGATGACAATTGTACTATTTATTTATTTATTTATTTATTTATTTATTTATTTATTTATTTATTTATTTATTTATTTATTTATTTATTTATTTATTTATTTATTTATTTATTTTATTTTATTTCTTAATAATAACAGACCAGAGATGGAAGAATAAATTCTGGGGGAAGTCATTGGAGATCATGCCAACAGGAATGGTCAACGTCACCCTGCCCAAGTTAGTACTTTTGTCTTCGTGCCTAAAAGACTCCTAGTTTCTCTTTGACAGACTTGCATCAAAAGATTCCCTTGTCCATTTCGTGTAAATCATTTTCTCCACCTCCCAGGCACGGGGACCACTACGAGTGGAACAAAGTGGTGACGTGCATCCATAATGTTCTGAGTCAGCAGCGCTACCTGGAGCATTATGGAGAGGTCACCATCCGCAACCTTAACAGCCCTACGTGCACCTGTAAGATTACCTTTGTCAAGGTGAGTGCTGCCTCGCATTGAAGCATACGAAACCGTTGATTCTCAACCCCCAAAAATATATTTGTTATAGTTATGTTTTTTTTTGTGTGTGTGGGAATGTATGGATGCATGATGAAAGGTTATGGAGGATGAAAAGGAGTAATGTGGTTTTAACCTTTGACAGTCAGCTCTAAATAACCAAGTGCATGATTTGTCTTGTAGTCCCGCTATTGGGGGTCAGATTCCAACAAGAATGAGGTGCAGGGAACAGTCCTGGATCAGACTGGGAGTGTGATCCATCGCTTTGGGGGACTCTGGCATGAAGGAATCTTCTGTGATACCTTGCCCACCCCACAAACTGTCTGGAAGCCAAGTGAGTAAAATAAAAAAACAAAACATAAGATGCTTTATAATATGTTGTCCATTTTGATAAATTGATGGACTCATGTGGTTTCAACATAATAAAAAAAACTGGCGTTCTTTTGAAAGCAATTGAATGTGAGAAGATTCCTTAAGGCACATTTCCATGGCAACTTTCACCTAGTATAAGAACTTTAATTGTAGCTGCGTTTCTACTAATCGGTCTAAAAGTAGTATGGTTTCATGTGGTAATATTTGTGAATAATGTCCCTACCCATGACTCTCGTCACCCCACAGGTCCCCAGCCAAAGAATTCCTACCTGTACTATGGGTTCTCTACTTTTGCTTTGGAGCTGAATGAAATTACTCCAGACCTGGTGCCTCTTCTGCCCCCAACTGACAGTCGCCTGCGTCCTGATCAGAGGTGAGGGCTACTACGTTCTCCTCCTTCATGGTCAGAACTTTTATTTCTCTGACAGCAGGAGACTCCCTCCTTTGAACCTCTTCATACTTTTTTCCAAAAGCACATGATGGCATATCAAACTATGGCATATGAATTAATCCAACAATATGTTGAAATAACAAGATTTGCAAATGTAATTTAAGCACTTTGAATATCCAGAAATGCGCTATGCGAATCAAATTATTATTAGTATTATTATTATTATTTTAACTTAATCCAGAAATGTTATATTCAAACCCCCTTGTAATTTCATTCCTTGTCACAGACTGCTTGAAGTAGGACAAGTGAGCGAGTCGGACACAAAAAAAGACGAGGTGGAGGAGATGCAGCGGGAACGGAGAAAGCGCCTCAGCAAGAAAGGGGAGGAGCACATTCCACGCTTTTTCAAGTAAGCATCTGATCATGTCTTCCCAGTCAACACTGCCATGTTATACTAAACTAATGGTAGTTCATTTTAAGAAACAAATGACTGGTAGCCTTCTAACGGAACACATTCTTTGTTCTTCCTGATCATAAAAAAAAAATATATATATATATATATATATATCTGAGAGATAATTTGTAAACTTTTCAGGCAAGCCATCGATTCCTCCGGAAGGGAAGTTTGGCTCACTAACGGAACATATTGGAAATTGAGGGAGAATCCGGGATTTGCCAAGATTGAAAACATGAGTCTGTGGTGATTATCAAAGAATAACAACAACAACAACAACTTTGGAATGTATATTCACACAACCGACGGACTCATCAAACAGCAGAGAAGGGGGTGTGACAGCATGGATGAGCTGTTCTATGGTGTTTAACAGAGCAGTGATAGTGCTGATATCTTAATCCTACCCTCCTTTTCAATCCCATGACTGGTTCATGGTGACCAACTCCAGAGTCTATCCCTTCTTGCTTCTTGAGTATTGCACCCATTAGAGAAATGAAAATCAAATTAATGTTGCCCAGAATGTGTAGCATTTTATTTTCTCTCTGTTGAGTGGACAACTAAAGTCAGAGACATAATCCATGTCAATAACTTTTTTGGAGCCTTTTTATAGTATAATAAAATTATGTACGTACATATAATCTTTTTCTTCCCTTTTGAGAGCTTGTTCAATGGAGGAGCAAGAAAGTAAGGAAAACGTCACTGTATGAAACTTTGTATTTCACCTGTATTTGATTCTTTAATTCATGAATGCCATTAGAATTATATACTGTGTTTTAAACATGGAATTTCCCCTTTTTTGTTCTCCTATTCTTGTTTATTATAATTAGTCTATGGATCTATGTAGCTTACCTTTTATAATGTGATACATTTTTAATTTGCATATGTTTAGTCAATGCTTTTAATAATTATCGTATGTCTTGTTGTTGCACACTGCTTTGTCTTGTACAAAGCGGGTCGTCACCACTTGGATGCGATTGATTGTCAGTATCAGAAGGCTACATATTTAATCATGTATGACTTTATTATAAATGTTTGTTCAACGAGTCATTTATTTGTAAATTATAATAATACTAGACTCAGTAGGATTTTGTTAGTTCAAAACAAAATGCAAGCTTGAAAACATTTATATAGAAAGCGTTTGTGAATTTATTTTAGTTAATAGCTATTGTATTATTCATTTTCCATGAACAAAACAAAAATGAATGAAGCAAAACCGCTTTTATTTTGGATGAATAAACTTTTAATTCATGAATAGAAAAAAAACAACAGCACAATACTCAAGTATGCCACCTTTTAATAAATAATTTTCCCTTCAGTTATTTTGTTGTGTCTTTGTTAAATTACAATAAATCAGGTTTTTATTTGATACAATATTTACCATTTCTTTACAGCACTTCTGTATTGAAGCCCTTCTTCTCAGGCAGATTGATTCAATGTATGACTTTTACACCTCACCCTCTCGAAAACATACAGTAGGATGGGCAAGAAGCCATGATGTCATAATGAGACAAACAGTGCACATAAAACAATAATGAACATGCTTTAGATGAATTGCCAGGTCATTCCTCATTACATTTCCAGTTTTCTTTCAACCTCTATATTCAACTACACTGCTAATACACCGAAATTCGTTTCTACAGTTTCTATACACAGGTTTTCCCTTTGTGGACAAAAGCTCGCAACGCTGGCTGGCTAGTGGAGTTTTTGGAGGTGTCTAGTTTGGGGCATTCCTGAGGAGTTCTTTCTCTATTGCACTCCAAAGTGGCACTTTTACTTGCAGTTAACATAATCAGTGCCACGGGGACACAGAAATGTGTAATACCAGAAAACATTTTAGCCTAATTCTGAGTTGAATTATTAAACAAGTTCTGACTCCTTTGCCAACAATAAATTACCATGATCATTTATCAACTTCTGTAAAAAATCACCTTCACATATATTAAGCAAATGTGTTTAACTGAAAAAATTATGGTAAAAATAAAATATTATGAAGTCTAAAGCAATCAATTGGTTTCACTGTCAAAAAGTTAATTCACTTTCCAGCATAACATATACACTTCCAAGTCACATCTAAAATTGCCACTTAAGCAGTTTCAGTTGTAATAAATGTCTTTTCTAGAGCCAGGATACAGTCTATGGCAAAAAAGTGTGTCTTGTTGACATTGACTATACAACACAATCACAAAGACTACCCGAGCGCCGCTAAGGTTCAGATGTCCATCTCACTGGATTCTTATCTCCTATCGTCCCATCCAGTTGCTCCAGTGTCGGACCGATAATCAAAGTATTTTGCCATCTTAATAGTTTAAAATCAGTTCATATCAACAAACAAGTATTAGAGCTGTCTTCATTTCAGAGTTTGAACAAGTCAATGTATTCAATACAATTACCTTCATAAGGCAAACATTTCAACATAGGTATTTGCTGGTACAGTATTTTTACACAGTATACAATTTTATTTTACATATGCCTGCCATTTGAGCCGTAGACACAATGATCTGTTTGTAAAATGTTTGTCTTGGTCTTCGTCCAATAAGTGTGTGTGTGTATGTGTGTGTGTGTGTGTGTGATGGATCTTTTTGTTCAGTCATGAGTCTATTGAGGTCATGTAATTCACTAAGTGCTCACAGTAGCCCGTTTAATATTTTTGTCTGTTTGTTACAACTGCATTACACACAATAGCCAGCATTAAAACTAATAATATAAATTAGTACTAAATCATTGACTAACTATTGCCTTTTTTGTCTTTACAAATCTATCTGACGTGGGATAAATTATTTAGAATTTGGAAAATAAATAAATACTAATATCACTTTATATATATATATATATTACTGAAATCTTTTACCAGCATTGCCAGTATCCCCTGCATTTACTGGGTGAGGGGAGCGCTTGCTGCCCCTCAGTATTGTCTGGGGTTGTTACCACCCCAGTGAGGGCTGTAGGTCTGATTGGCAAAGACTGGAGGCTCACTGTTCATCTCTGTCACCTAGGGAACCAGTCTCTCTGTCACTCCACTGTCACGGTGTGACGGAACCCTAACATCCAGAGGGTGGGTGGGGGGTGTGGGGGGGTCCGGTCTGTCTGCTCGACCTCTATACTTTCTAGAACCCCCAGACCTGGGAGTGACAATACCTTGTCTATTCACCTCTGTGTGAGCCCGCTGCAGCAACGTTAAGACTAGTGGTCAGTGTGAACTCGAGTTCCCAGAAGGGCATTGTGTTGGCAAGATTTAAAAAAAAAAAAAAAAACGAGCCTGTGCCAAAATATTATGGTCTTTTAATGATTTTCAGTCTATGTCACTGGAATGGGCCTTGTTTTAATGCAGTTATTGATTGTGGCCCTTTTTTTGTGTGCCGACTGATGGATGTTTTTAAATGGATTGATCCCAAAGAGTTTTATCATGAACCCTCTTTACACCCTGGGCTACTAGTAGACAGGGCTAGAAATAGCTCACGCTATGGTGCCATGGAGTCGTACTGTGTGTATATAAATTGTAAATTAATAAATTGTATATATACTTGCTTCAATAGATCCTTATTGCCATGGTAGTCAATATATGCGTGAGATATGTTTAGTAACAATTTATTGTCAGAGTTTGCAATGACGATAAAAAATGGCTTGCTGGATCGAAAAAGTCACAAACAAAGCCTGCAGACTAGCCAACGGCACCCTGGAGGGAGACTGCCTCGGTAGATTTGAGAGTGATTAACGATGGCACTTCAAACCATGTGCTTGCTAAGCTCTCTTCACCTCTACAGTAATACCAAGCCCTTGTACCATTTCGCTGTCATCCTGCAGTACACAGCTAGACCCACAGGGGGAGTGCTCCTCTTAAAACACGTGTAGGAGAAGACAGATAGAGATTAAAGTCACCTGTCTATTTTATCAGTATGCAAGTCAGGTTTGCACGCATTACTCAAAACATTACAAACTGGAATATGAGTGTGCTAGAAATGTAATTAGGAACGAATGAATATGTGTGCAACTGTATAAAAAGCAGTGTGCAAGTGTATGAAAAGCAGTGTGCAAGTGTATGAAAAGCAGTGTGAGAGGCAGAGAGCAGAAAGAGGGAGACAAAGAGACAGTAGAGAGGTGTGTTTCTACAAAGTGTGTTTGATGGCGGAAGACTGGACAGCCCCTGCAGGGTCTTGTCACCAAGCAGGTGTGCACAACTGTTTTCTTCTTTTTCTTTTAATCCCCTAATGTTTGAGGGACTCAAGTCACAGGTCCATGTGTCTGCATGTCCGCGTGTCTGCATGTATGGCGTTTGTGTGTCTTTAGGGCATTGTCTGTGAACCGTCGAACCAACTCAGCTCTTTTAGACTTACTAACTTTGACACTAACCTTCTTAGGCTCAACAAATACTTTGAAGTGGGACTTTTACCAGTAGACAGTCTAACCACACTACACAGGTTTGTAAATAGACTGAGGCAACGAGTTGTTTTTTTTGGTGTGTGTGTGGGGGGGCTGGCATTGTCACCGTGTGGGTGGTTGTCTGCAGACAATTTCTGTCCTGCATCGCTCCACAGCCGTCTCAGTGGACGGACGTTGACACAAAGTCATGTGGGGAATACGTACCATGGCACATAGAAGGTCTGAAGTGGGGAGGACAGGACAATAAGACTGGGGGTATTGATCAATTTAAAGGGGTGGCTCCTGGCTGGTGAGGCCCCTCAGTGGGCGTACAGGCCGTAGTAACCTGCGTCACTGCTGCTGTCCTTCTCACACACCTCCAGACCGCGAGCGGGCGGGGAGTTCTCGGTGCTGGACGCGTACGGCGACACGCGCCTCTTCTTGTTCTCTGTCCCTCCGGCCTCGAACAGGCCCGAGTCGGCTGAGTCCACTGATTTGACGGAGGGGGGCTCCAGCCAGGGGTCCTCCCCCCCGACCGGCCCAACCTCCTTGGGCTTGTCCTGCAGCAGGGCTGGGCGGAGAGACTCCAGCAGGGAGGGTGGGTGGAGCCTGACGTTGCCTGGAGACGTGGAAGAGGAAGAGGAGGAGGTGGTGGAAGACATAGGCCGGAACCAGCCTAGACTGGGCCCTGGTTTACCCCGGTGGTCGAGGTACTGAGGGGAGGAACGGCTGGCGCTCCAGCCCGCCGAGGTGGCCCCCGACACGGGCATGGCGGAGGAGGCAAAGGGGTGGTCCGGGTAGTAGCTCAGGGCGTGGTGGGCCGACGTCTGCAGGGGGAAAGGCTTGTAGAAGCTGTTGCTGGAGAAGTCGCCGTCGTAGGAGTTGAAGTCGAGGCGGTTGGGGGGCACGCTCTGCTGGGGGGACAGGTACCAGCGGCTGTGGGGGCTGGAGGGCGAGTCCTTGGGGGGTTGGCCCATGCTGACGGGCTCCCGGCCGTAGAAGGTCCTCTGGGGGAGGGGGCTCATGTACTGCTCGGAGAGGTAGCCCTGCGGGTAGCACGCCCCGTGCAGAAGCTGCTGGCCCTCGGTAGGCGATGGCGTGAGGCGGTCCGACTCAGTGGGCGCGTACAGCCTGAAGAGAGACCGGGAGAAACAAAGGGGTAAGGAACGCGTGAGAAGAAGAAGAGGTGTTACTTCCTGTGAAAACCTCAAACTATGAAGCATCTAGCAGGCCCTTCTCGCACCTCCTTGCAGCACCAGACTAAATGGAGCATTGTCTGAATCTGAATGTATTATTTTACATATCCAAAAGGAATATGGTGTGAAAAATGTCAAGTTAATATTTAAAAAAAAAAAAATTTAATTGCCAAATTCAGTGTTGATCGTAGTTTTAAAGTAGCACTAAATTCATCTCATTAACAGGTTTTAAGTTAGATATATTGCTAAATGAATTTCAGCTCAGCTCTAACATTACTCACACAAGCATCTCCTAGTTCAAACAAACAGCTTAAAAAGGTTAAAAGTTGAAACCTTCTCATTTAAGTCCGGAACCTCTGAGGAGAGCTCTGTTTTAGTTTCTCTCTTTATTAATTCAGTTATTTTTTGGCCTACTTACGTGTCATAATTGTCCCGGAAACCTTTAGCGAAGGGGTTATGGTCTATTTTCAGCTGAGTGATCTGTTTAGAGAAAGGAGGAGCCAGGATGGGGGAGAAGGCAAAGGCAGGACAGAGAAGGGTTAGGAGTGAGAGAGAGAGAGAGAGAGAGAGAGAGAGAGAGAGAGAGAG
>JAVQIZ010065555.1:0-17185 GCA_036023535.2 Galaxias brevipinnis
CCCCCCACCCCCACCCCATCCACCCTAGCCACGCGGGGATAGGCGGAACGAAGATCCGTGAAATGAAATGCCAACTACTATACTCTCCTTTTGACATGCAGAAGAAAGAAGGAAAAAAAAGGGGGAAAAGTGAGACCGGATGGGAATGAGGTGGGGGTTGGGGGGGGGGGGGTTAAGAGAGAGGAAAGCAGGCCAAGGCATTGCCTGTAATGAATAGCTTGCAACTCCAGTTCACCACTGATGGGCGTATTAATCTTGCAGCAGTTAAATCTGGTCAGGCGTACACAGTGGGACGGCACCAAGCGCGACTTAGGCCCCAAATTACACCCTGGAGGGACTTTACCCTTTAGAAAGGGGATGAGAAACTGTTCCAAAATAGCCAGCAAATAGCACCTGAGTTACAAATAGGCGGCAGAGGGGCTGTGGGGAGACGCTGGAGGCCACTAGTCGGTAACCCACACAGGTAGGAGGGCACCGGGGACTGGAGGGGAGATCAGGACTTGTGGGTTTCAGCAATCGGCTTGTAGCTGGGGGCCATGAGGAGATGAGGGGAGAGGGCATCATGCTAATACCGAGCTGCCTTATTACCTCGGAGGCAGTGCAGTGGGCAGAGGTCCACGTCCGCCTTCGACGCGCAGCTGCAGAGAGAACCAGCAGGGGGCAGCGCTCAACCCTGGTTGTCTTTGTGAAGGAGAGGTGCCTACGTGCAGGGAGCGCAGCCACAGGTAGGCCTGCTGCCAGGAATGTCTGAGTGAGTGATGAGGAGGAATCTGAGGAATTTGTGGCTAAATTGTGGAGGTTGTCATTAGCTTTGTTAATATGTGAATCAATAATTTGTGCATGTGGGGGAGGAGTTCAAAGTACATAGAAAAGAAACAAGTATTTTTTTTTCCATAGGAAGCCTTGTGAGCCTTCCGTGACTTTGAATGGAATTAGTTGAAACCTGGAATAAAACTGACATACTTCCTCCCCGACTTCTCCATGCCTTCGCCTATTAGACGATCAGCGCTCCTCAAAGGCGCTTCCATTGAGCATGGCGCTATTAGCGCTCCAGTCTACACTCCACTGAGCCCAACCAAGGTTCCTCTCTGGTTGTGAAGGGCTGAGTTTAGAATGGAGATCAAAGATGTTACATTTTGTCAAAACCCTAATTGGCGACATGCTAAAATAGCACGTCATTGATCCTCTTCTGATCATTGTGCAACACAGGACGAGCACAGGTGAAAAGAATGACAACTGAAAAGATTCCCTAAAGTACTGTTTTGTTACGTTTGATGGTACCTTACCCACAATGTTATGTTTTGAAAGAAAGACATTTCCAGAAAGTGAACAGTGAAAGAGTCAAACACTTATGTATTTATATCTAATCCAACCAACCTAACCAATCAATTGTAAACATATTCACTGATTAGTTTGTCCTGAAATCAGGTTTTGGTGGATTTTGATAGTGGTAAGCTCCACTAAATCTTAACCCAATATATCACACTTCAAAATGGCGCATACAAAAGGATTATATGGTGTTACTCTGGGGATAAACTCAGCCACTCAGCATGGTGCATGTGGCCCCTAAAATAGCAACTGTACATGACAGCAAATAAATCTGAGATATACTGCCATCAGTTTGTGCCATTTTGACACTCGACTGTGAGTCTGAGATGAAACGGCGGTGCACCCATTCAAGCTCACTAAGACGGGTCAATCTTCCATCAATCTCAACATGGACACCCAGGGTCCTCAGCAAGCATGTGCAAGGCTATTGGAGATTGAGGCGGCCATTGATTGTGCGGTGCACGTCAAATAAATCTTCCAGACGGACCCCTGAAAACCTGGTCCAGCGCCTAAACGATGTTCACCCAGTAAGATAACACACTGTACGACTCTCCGCATATGCACCGGATATACCAGCATGAAGTTGTAAGTGGATGCATGTTGGAGAGCAACACCAAGGAACGCTCAGCGGCTCAAAACGTTTTAACTTTGAAAGCACTTAAAGGGACAATTGGAGATCAAGTGACCCCTCCTACCCTTGATGTGATATGGACCAGAATACACAGTAGAACTACTTGACACCTGTTAGGACTTATTTGGGGACAGGGAGACGGGGGGTTAATACCTAAGCTACATTGTTGTTTCCATTCAATCGTATTTCCTTGTTTGTGTGTGGGAGGGTGTGGCTGTTTGTGTGTGGGTGGGAGTATTTAAACGATGTGATTGAGGAAGCCATGGTGGAGGGTTGGACGGTGGTGAGTGAGGTTGGTGGGCAAATTGTGAGGGTAAGGAAGGCAGAGGAAAAGTAACAGTTAAGTCAGGTAAGTAAGGGTGTGTGTCAGTTTGTGTGCGGGTGGCAAAATCCACTCGTATGCAAATACCTCCCAGGCATGAACCTGTGCTGGCACACAATTGGAGCGGGATAAGGAAGTTAGGAGGATAAAATACTCATTGGTGGGACAGCACCTTAGTGTGTGTGTGCGTGCGTGTGTGTGTGTGTGTGTGGGCTGGTACCTGGTTTTAGGAAGCCAAAGAAAACAGCTTGCGGTGTAGAGAAACATTACTGGCTGGTGTGAAGAGTATCACAGTTGGCAGAGAGCTCCACTTGGGCATTTACCTAGTGAGGGAGACAACAACAGCTGTCATTACCACAGGCCCAGCCGGGCCCCCGTTCCACAGCAACGGTAGGTTTAGCAGGTTCCACTGCAACAAGTACTCTATTGTGAGGGACTGAATGATATGGCAAACTTTAGAGAGGCAAATGTAATACTTTAAAAACTCAAATTAACATTAACGATCCCAGGTGCAGATTCAATTGAGGCTATTATTTTGGGATTTCAATGGTTACATAACTTTCATGTTTTGGAAACAAATACATAAAAAAAAATGTTTTTATGTCAGTGCTAGATTATATTTGAAGACAATAATATTATGTGTAAACATATTTGCAAAGGGACATTCATTGAAATCAGACTTAGGTGGTTCATTGAGGGGTAATATGTACTCTTCTTCTTGTTTTTTTTTTACTTTTCTCACATTTCTCACATGCCAATCATTTTTTAAACACTTCAAATGGAAGGCTGCATTACCACTAATTGACGTGCAGGGAGTTCTCTTGGAGACGTTTCCAAAAAGTGTAGCATGTTTAATTTTAAATACCACATAATCCAATATTTTATGTTGATGATTCACATATACCCTTAAGAATATTATGAGTCAATATTTTTTTTTGTTTATGCTTTACCTCTGTTTGTTGGTGAAGATAATAGACCTTTGCAATTAATCATTATCTAATGATGGGATTCGTTAGAGAACCCTGGCAAAGGTGATCACATGGCTGTGACTAATGGCACACAGGAATGTCAAAATGACTTTGTTTTTACTCAAGGGTGAATGACTGAACCATTGTCAACAGACAACAGTATTAAATTAAAACAACGTTTACAAAGAAAATAATATAAGGATCAGTTGCACTTTTTTGAGTTCATTTCCTTGAGTCCTCTCAGGCAACATATTGTCCTAGTGTAATAATGGAACAACTGGTTACACATGCAAACAGACAGCTGCGTAATGTTTGTCTTAAAAACTATGAATAAAAACTATTAATATTAATAAAACCTGGCATTTACATGCACTCTTTATAGAATGTCCCGTTAAGGTATCTACTTTAGAAATGCAGAGTACTGTAGCATGACCACAAAACCTGGGAAACACTCAGGCTAGACTTTCGTAATGTGTACTGCATTACTTACTGTAAGTGCTTGTAATGCGAGTGGCACCAATAGAATCCTGCTCAGCAGGTAATGAGGGAGTGCACTTCCACTTACTGTAGACAGGGTTAGGGAAGGTGAGCAACCTGGACAGGGTGAGATATTAGGAGCCTTCTCCACAACGACAACACTTCTTTGTAAATAAATGATAGAAAAACAGTAATTGGTCCTCATTTGAGGATAATAGCGTGTACACAAGTGTATTTTTGTGTAAACTTGATTGAAGGCAGAACCTATCTATCTAGTATACTTTTTTGAATAAGTATATAAGTATATAGTATAAGTATATAAATAATTTGGAAATAACAGTATATACAATTTAAGTCACGCTACACTCTTGTGGAACTCCCTCGACTGTAGATCACTGTTATAAAAGACACTGTTCTTTCCTTAAAAAACAGTTGTCCCAGGGAAAAGCTTTTAACAAATAAACATATACTTAGAGTGCAATTTCCAAGGAATTGCATAATATGTTTAATTACTCGTCTAAGTTTTGCAATTAGGAATGAACGTTCCTCCTACAACTAACATGCAAGTCGCTAGGCTGAAATTCTAGGACCTCTATTTACATGGAATGCAAATTGTATTCTACTAGAAGCTTTTCAGATGAGGTTAGTTATTTGCTGTCATGCAACTCTTCAAGGGCAGTCAGTGTTGCGTTGTAAAAGGGATATAAATAAAAAAATCTTAAATATTCTATGCTATGAACACATTATTCTATTAAAAAAGAAAATGAGTGAATGAAATTAAACAATATTGAAAGGTGATTTAAAGTGAACCCAGACATAAATGCAGTAAATATTATGAATTGTGTGCGCAATCATTATCCAACATTAACGACCTCTCAGGCTCCCAGTTTCATGGCTAAAACCTACGGAACCATTTGAAATAACTGTGTGGAGCATCCAGACATATCAAAACGTACTCTACAGTCTGCATTCCCAAAACACGCCCCCGCACTACACTGTGAGAACACAGAATGCCATTGTTGTCCTGTGAGGTTTCACAACATAGTCCCCTTTAAAAAGATACTAGAGCTCTTTAAGGATAACAGCAGCCAAAAAAGATACGGCTCAATGTGAGAGACGACACACAGCTAGAAGTTGCCTTAAGCAGCCACTGAAAATGAGCAACAAAAAGCCAGACTTTTCTACCCCTTTCTTGCATTTTTTGTGTTCTCCGCTGCCTTAAACTGTCTTAACTTTTATTTTATTCCCACCTGTGTTGGTTAATGTACATCCCTTTCCTGTGTGGTGTGTCTGTGGCCCAACAGCTTCTGGCCATGGTCCGGCACACTAGCAGCAACACTATGAGCGTCACCACTCCCATCGCCGCCATCGAATGCCAACTGCCATCCACCTGGAGCTCCAGCTCTTACTCTGATGGTGAGAGGGGCATGTTTATTACCCATGTTCATTGCATACCCAGCAGTTAGGTCTTTTTTCATTTCCCCTCCCAAAACCAGAAAGAAATGTGTTGCTTATCATTCAAACAAAAATCTCACTGGGGATTATTGACTAATCATAATTCTCATACATGACCTCTCATATTTTTGTATTATAATGCAATTTTCCTCCCTAGTTCCCACTGTAATGCCTGGATACCCCAGTCGCCTGTGGGCCCATGACGCCCAACCCCAGCACTGGTCCAAATACCAAGTCTGGGAGTGGCTGCAGCAGATCATGGACATGCACCAGATCGACGCCTCCACTGTCCCCTTCCATAACTTTGACGTGGACGGCCGTCAACTCTGTGGCATGAGCTACCAGGACTTCACCCGCGCTGCTGGTAGTGTGGGACCCATCCTTTTCCATAGCCTCACGGATCTCAAGTGGAGTGGTGAGCCTAAAATGGGGGACTGAAGGAGGGAGCCTGTACCGCAGGCTGATAAAAGGGGTTGGTGGGGGGATGTTAGGCGGGATGGAAGGGGCCCTTGATCAAGGGCTCCTGCAGGGAGATCAGAGTGTAGAGCAGGTCACGGGTACCACTCACAGTGGGGTGCTGTGAAAGGGATCAGGAGTGGCTACATTGAGAAAGAACGGATTTGCAAGTCTTTTATTCCCAGGTTGAGGTCTAAGGTAGATAGAAGGTCAAGGACTTAAGGAATGGGTCTAACTGGCGTAGAACGTTGAAAGAACTGGAATCCTAGTTACACCTGATTTATTGCATAACACTAACAACAGCTTTTGTATCTCCCTCCCATTGTTGGATAGGACAATATCCTGTGGAAATCTCCCAATTTGAGATCAAAACAGCGGAATGTAAGACCCTAAAGTACCTCATATTGACGTATCAAAATATGCTACAGTACTACATACAACAAGAAGTCAGGCTTACTCACAGGATGGAGGAGGACAGGATAGGATGTTTTTGAAAAACTAGTTATGGTTCAAAGGTTTTACATTATCTAAATTGTAATGTGTCTAATTTCCTATACAGATACAGTATATTGTGAAAATTGCAGACATAATTTTCACATTACAACTTTAATCCAATCGTCTAGTAATAGATATTGTAACATATTTTGAAACCTAAAGTCTCTGTATTTACACATGCTTTATTTTCCTTATCTAGTGGATCTCCCTTACCCCTTCACAGATCCAAGCTATCCACCTGGAGGTAGGTGCAATAAGCATCATAAACATAATGCGTTTTATTGTTTCTTATGAAGTGATCATAACAGGTTTAATATCAGCACGTAAAACATATTGATTTTGACTAGACTGTTTTTTGATTGTCTTTTTTTCTTTTTTTTCTTTAGAGATATATGACCCTTTGTTTCAATCACATGCACCAGTGGCCTCTCCAACACCATCCAGCCCAGGTATCACAATTTGTAGGGAAAAGAAATATATATTGTATATAATAATAATAATAATAATAATAATTATAATAGTAATAATAATAACAATTATTGTTATTATTATTATTATTATTATTATTATTATTATTATAATATATAATAATAATAATATAATATATCTTATCGTATGTGTATATCTACTAATCAAATTGTTACTGTTGTTGTTGGTGTTTTTAGTATTATTATTGGCCAATGGAAGTCCCCTCTATTTTTAATTATGCTGTGTAATATTACCATCTAGTGTATACCAGATGTTTAGCTATTTTAAGAGTTGATCATATTTTTTTGCTTGTTTATAGACTCTAAAATATCTTACAGTCGCCCTCATCAGGTCAAAAAACACAGTAAGTCAGTTCACGCCCAACTGCACATCATGAACAAGAGCACGGAGGAGCTAATTGCTCTTTAAATAACTGTCCATCAATTTAAGTATAACTGTGCATCAATTTAAGTATAAATGTATGTACATCAATTTAAGTATAACTGTACATCAATTAAAGTATAACTGTACATCAATTTAAGCATAAATGTATGTACATCAATTTAAGTATCTGTACATCAATTTAAGTAAACTGTACATCAACTTAAGTATAAATTTACATCAATTTAAGTATAGATGTTCGTACATCAATTTAAGTATCTGTACATCAATTTAAGTATAACTGTACATCAACTTAAGTATACATTTACATCAATTTAAGTATCTGTACATCAATTTAAGTAAACTGTACATACATTTTTCTTCTCAGATCCTCGAGGCACTCATTTATGGGAGTTCATCAGAGACATTTTGCTGAGCCCGGAGCACAATCCAGGGCTTATAAAATGGGAAGATCGAACCGAGGGCGTTTTTCGATTCCTGAAGTCAGAGGCTGTAGCCCAACTGTGGGGCAAGAAGAAGAACAACAACAGCATGACCTACGAAAAGCTGAGTCGCGCAATGAGGTGTGTGTGTGTTTGTGTGTGTGTCTGGATTTTTCATGTGTGTGTCTGTGGGACCCTTACTCAGTCAAATGCTTTACATGATTTACAGAGGGAAATAAAGCATTTTCAATGCTGGCGTGTTTGTGAGTGAGCAAATGAGTGAGTGAGTGAGTGAGTGAGTGAGTGAGAACTGGATGTGAGGCAATCCCATCAATCTCTCTAATTTATTGCAGATATTACTATAAAAGAGAAATCTTAGAAAGAGTGGATGGTCGCAGGCTGGTCTACAAGTTCGGAAAGAATGCAAGAGGATGGAGGGACTCGGAGAAATGAAAAAGGACCAAATGAAGACATTTTATTTATTTATTTTGCTTTGTTTTGGTGTATACATACCACTGTGATGTTTTACTGTTGTTTCATAATGAGCCTGGTTCAGTTAAGACATTTTGGAGTTTTGCATTCTAAGTTTACATTTGTTGGACAATATGCATTTGCCCCTTAGCACTTATCTGGCTATTGATGCCCTTGTGATTAATATTTGCACTGAAGTCATATTCATAGTATGTATAGCCTGTTCCGGATTGCACCTCTGATGAATCTCATAGAGTAACAAATTCATACCTGTTTACAGAAGATTTCATGTGAAGTAATTTGGTTATGAAACTGGTCAAACAACTCTACCCATATGCCACTGACAGTTACAGTACTAACAGCAAGTACTAAGAGGTCAATAAACAAAAATGTGTGTACAGAAAGTGATAAACACATAATATTATGCAGTGAAATAGTTTTTTGCAGAGTGTATGTGATAGCAACTTTCTGTAACAGGTAGTTAATAAGGATGAATTGGATTTTATTTTAAAATGCATAAATGTTTGTTGGAAATAACATGATAGATGAAGCATTTATACCTAACAAAGTACTATAGGTCTGCACAGTGATTTATCACAATGATGTATACTGCATTCAGCATGCAGTAACAATTATATTTAAAGTGTGATATTATTTTTTGAACACGACTCTTTATGTGGAGATTGATATGTTGGTTTTAATTTCAGCCCTATACTTTATTGTTGCAGCAATTGACATTTACATATTTTAGTTTTGTTATGAAGAATAAAATATTCATTTTGCAACAAAACGTGTTTTTCATTATCAAATAACATAAACATTAAAGTATCATCATAATAAACCAAAAATATGCAGAATCTATGCACAGCAAATTTACAATTGAATTTAGAATGGGCTTGTAAAGAAGTGGCATCCTTCTACATAATCAAAGCATCTTGTAAAGCTCACCTATTGGATTTAATGTCATCTGCATTGAGGTTGTTCAGATCTGAACCAGAACATGATCAATACCCATTTCCCCGGAGAGCATAAAGCCTATCACTTTCATTGCAAGATTGTTAGACCCAAATCAATCTATTTTATTTTTTCAGTCCTAATCTTACAAGCCTAACTATGAAAGTCATTGTTTTTTGGAAACAATGCCTGTCATTGTGGACGTCGCCTGATAGAGTGAAATGCCGGCAAGTTAATTACTCCCTGATTCGTGTCACTGCTGCCCCCAACAGACACCTCTAGGCGATAGACAGATGGATGGGTTCTGATAACCCCTGAGATAAAAAGAACACTGTCAGTCAATGACCATGTTCTCAGGCAAATCAAGCCACCCCTGCTACTGGTCCATCTTGTTGTTTTAATCCTTCTTTACATGAAACTGATAGCCTGCACCCTCTGCTCTCACGCTATGGATATATCTAACATCTACATTTACAGAGGCCCCCACAATGTTCTCTCTCTCTCTCTCTCTCTCTCTCTTTCGCTCTCTCTCTCTCTCTCTCTCTCTCCCTCTCGCTCTCTCTCTTTCACTCTCTCTCTCTCTCTCTCTCTCTCTCTCTCTCTCTCTCTCTATCTCTCTCTCTCTCCTTCTCTCTCTAACAGACCCATAACCGGCCAACTGATATATTGTTTAAGTATGGAAACTTCTGTCATAGTTTGAATATTGGTCAATGTGAGCTACTTAATTTGACATTTGCAATACAGTATTATGTACGTGCATTGGTTTATAGTAAGCATGTAATCACTCATTCATCACTCAAGTGTTTACAGCAAATTATGCAGGTCTGTATAAACCTTTGAACAAGCCTCTGGTGAATGGGGAAATAAATGCTTCTATAAGGTGTCTAAACCCGCCTAACAACAGCTAACGGCTGAAAAGCAAACATGCACCCAAACCGGTTGTAATAGATCCTAAAACAATCATCTGTCATCAGCAACAATAACATTGCACACACACACACACACACACACACACACACACACACACACACACACACACACACACACACATTCATGTCTGAGTAAAGCTGGAATTAACTCAAATTAAATGAGGAAATTAAATGCTTAACATGTGCAGACCTATCTATAGCATCAGAGAAAAGATTATTTGCAAAATTTGAATAAACCATGCAGGGGATGTGTGATTATCTAAAAGTGTGGACATAATGCAATCCTATATAGATAGAGGTGGACGAACAGGGAAGTGATGACAGATAAACCTAAGGACAAAGCTAACCTGGCACATTCACAGTTCACTGGATCTATTGTTCTCACCACAGAAACCCAATCACAGTTTATCGTGGAGCCTTATCACTTTCTCTTCACATTCAGTGAACCTTGGAGGCTTCTGAGTCATGATTTGATTTACTGTAGACAGACCTGTCAATGCAGCTCCATTTTAACTCAGTGGATCTGTGCCTGACTATCTTCTTTCTGATGGACTTTATAGACTCAAATTGTATGGATATGTGCTCAAAGTGTACAGACAAACAATAAACTACAACATGTAAATTAAGTACAAAGCACAATATGAAGAAGAAGGAAAATAGTATCATCATCACAAGTAATCGAGTCATCCTAATATTTTGTATTCTATTACATAAAAGGAAAAGTTCAGTTTTCATAAACAGTTATCAAACATGTAGCTGAAAGAAACAACCTAATAACAAACAGGTAATACAACAAGACACACCAGACCGCATAATAGGCCTGTGAACCCAAACATCATGACATAACTTGCTTAAAAAGCGAGATTGCCTTCTATTCCAGGCCAGAAATACACTTGCTATCTTATATATTAGCATTGGCAGTTGTAAGAGTTGTAAGTTAACCATGAATAAAGATAAAAAATGTTTTTGCAATGCAAGACAGCTGGATTTTCTTGCCACATCTAGTTCCTTCTACAGCAAATAGGGGTTTCCCTCATTCTTCCATTCATTAGCCTAACATTAACGTTTCCTTGTTCACATAATTGAAGGAAATGTAACACCACAAAGCAACATGCCATCTTACTGGAAAATAGGGGAGCCTTGACTGAGGTGGTCCCCAATTCAAGAACCATTGGACTAGAGATGGGGAACCAGGCAGAAGATGTATCATCTAAATGCAATATGCAGTTGCTATAAACCATTACTAATGTATTATTGGAAAATACAATAATCACATGACACGGCAAACCCTTTTGAAACTTTGGACTGAACAAATAATAGACAACGTAACGTTTGTATGAACCAGTTTGAAGTACGCCAGATATGCAGCAGATGACAGCAGTGAACACTTTAATTATAAAAGCTTTCTGCAGAGGAAGAGTTAAATGCAGGACCTCTACAGGACCCTATGCAAACCGCCCCCGTCTTCGGCCTGCTTATTATTTGCGGAAGAACGAACACATTTATAATTACATTTTTGTATGGATATGCTAACAAGTATTATTTACATAATTGTATGTTTCTACGCTCTGAATGTTATTTTCTAGTACCCAACTAAATATTTTGAGCAATGTCAGGCAGATGCTTGGGCACTTCTCACCGTCGGAGGACGAAAACATGGCAGCCTCCTTGCGACTGGGTCGTCAAGGAATTTTGTTTGGCTTCAGATTGTCTAAGTTCAAGAAATGTCCATGGCTTTCACAATCGTGTCAAGAACATGTCAGACACTTTTTTCAGTCCCCCTCTTTTTTCGGTGAGTGTTGCCATATTTATGTTGTACGAACTAGGCTGACAAGCCGTGACAGCTTCGCAGCTCCGAGTCCTACGATGTACGCTAACTCTTTATTTGACAACCTTGAGATAAGCGACTTAAACTAACCAGCTACCTTTACATAAAAAATTGTGTTTGCATCACGATAGGTTTAAAATTTCATTTACTGTTTTTAATGTCTGGCACACATACTCTAATATAGCATACGCGATTATGGATAAATTGGATATGCAACGACTAGTTAGCTGAACAAACTTTCGGGTGAATGTAATTTACTGTTTAGTTGTGCTAGTGTGTGCGAATAGTTCACATTTTCACGAGCTTCCCGGGCAGAAAGATTAACAGTCACGGACTGTCAAATCAATAATGTTTTAGCGTCCTAAACCCGTCTTCCTGAGTCTTCTTGTTTGCAGCTGTGAGCAAACAGTCAAAAATTATTAAGTAGCTAATGACTGTTGTCTGCGGAAGTAAAGTAAACGTTGTTGCTGTTGTGTACAACTTGTGCGGCTCCTGAATTGGCAAAGTATTGTTTTTTTCATCCCCTTTACGTCTCTCACTGCAGTCTATTAATCGCCGTTAGTATGATGCCATGTTGGTGGCGTCTTTAAAACATGTTAATCCGTACGTTTAGATTTAACAGAATCATCACAATGGCTGGCAGTGGGGTTGTGATGTAGTTTTCAGTCGACTACCAAGTATTGTCCATTAGTCGACATTACCAGCAGATGGCAGTGTGTTACAGCGAATGATTGTCTAAATTAAAGCTATCTATAAAAAAACAAAGGGTCTCAGATTTAGAAAGGGGATGTTGAGTTTTTGACAATGAGTATGTAGTGTGTACCTGTAGTAATTTTTTAAGTGAAGCTAAATAATGTGTAGGATCTCTCCCCTTACATTTAATGATTAGTTGTATTAATGATTTTCAATGAATAATAGAATGATCATGTGAGAGCTGGATGCTTCTGCAGTTTGACAGTCTCTAAATGTATAGTCGTCTGACAGAAAATGGACTTCAGATTAAATAGTCCTTTGAGCATCTCTGGTTGTTATGGACTGTATGTCAAATTAGTTCTCATGATGCCACGCTGAAGAATAAATAGAAAAAGAAGATGAACTTTAGAGGAAAATGTCTTTGCAATTCTCCCCCAGACTCCTCAGGTTAAAAGATGTTAAAGTCTGGGTCAAAAGACTCAATTCAGGGAGAGAAAGTATGATTAACTTGTCCAATGCAAGGATGATGTGAAATTGGGTCTTGGTGGTAACTAAGGTTTTTTTTCCACAAAGAAGCTGCATACCCTCTTTTATTAACACACACACACACACACACACACACACACACACACACACAAATACAAGCACATTAGTAACCCCTTAGCAGTTCAAATGAATGTTCCCTTTTCATGAATGAATGTTTACAAGCCTGCCATTTAGGTAACTGTTGTGATATGTCACCCTTCACACACGTCGGAGGAGCCTCCAAATGAACGGCAACAGATGACAGGGTGCACACCAGGTTCTCCCCGCCCTCCAGACTACATACCTCATTCGGTAGTTAAGACAAGAAAGCCTCTTTCGTTAGAAAGCCTTAACAGGCTTTTTAGAATGACCGTCGACGACACGCTCGGGTTGCGCGCTCTGTTTTGATATAGCATCCTGGGTGTGTCAGCCCTGAGCTCCAGACCATAGCAGCAGCACGTCCCTCTTCGTGCCCCAGGCCAGTCGAACTGCGCTTGCCCCCCCGAGTGACTGCAGCTGCTCCGGGTTAGAGGGTGGCATTGGGGGGGGAGTTATCTCAGCGCCCTGAGCACAGGGTGTTGACGGGCATACGAACCTGTCTGTCATCCTTCAGTGCCACTGTTCTGTTTTTGCCATGCCCTCCTCCCCACAGGCTCTCTCTGTCTCGTTCTGTGGCCTGCTGGAGCAGCCTTGGTGCTGGCACACACATAGCTGGGCCTGCCTTGTCTTTTGGAAACTACCCTTGTTATGTCTTGTTGGATAGCCTAATATTACACACAAGGTTTGCAGACATTTAGTCCCATGTGAATTTGTCTTGTCACTTAGCCCCACTGTTAAGAAGGTTGTTGGTCGATGCACTCTCTTATCCAGTATGTTATGTTTTTCTTGTCCTCTAGGGGTCACCCCACTCCAAGTGCAGATGCCGGCTCTGTCCCCTACCATGGAGGAGGGCAATATTGTCAAATGGTTGAAGAAGGAAGGTGAGAAAGAGAAAATATATCCCATAAGCGTTTATTTAATTATGTTTTGTTTTCTGTGATAGACATGGTCCACACTTTTAGAGTGACAAGTGTATCTTTATGAATGGAGTGGTCATTCCCATAGTCCAATGTGTGAGCAATGAACCAATACAAAGCAACAGCCCAGTTAATTAAATCTATTCCCCTCGGTTATCAGATTAAACAGCCATTTACAGTCACATCAATTTCTCTTCATAACCAACAAATCTTCAACACCTCCTGACCCACCCCCACCCCTGGCCCTGTGTGATTTAGTGACTAATAACAAACCCTGTGACATCATCCTTTTTTTCCCGTGGGGGAGGCGGAGACCAATGGCACAACGTTCCGAAACGCCTGACGGCTGCTGCCAGCTAATTGGTGCAGAGAACTCTGGCAGTTATCTGTTCATCCCTGGGTAGCAACAATGTTCTTCCAGCGCACGCTTCTACACTGCCATTCATCAAAAGACAGCCCATTCGGCGTTCCCATTGGCTGCTCTTTAGTTTCCTGATGTTGCTTTTGTGTTACCATGTGGTTCTGTGACTGGAGGGTGGCGGGGCATACGTGAATATATTAATATATTATACATGGAATGCGTCACATTCCTCTAAGTCAAATTGTCATGCATGTCAACTCTAGAAAATAAAGGCATATCCCCTGGCCTATGGATTGCAATGTTCCTGTTTTTGGCTTTTATGAATATGGCCTCTATTCTAAGTACTTGTTTACTATATAGGAAGAATATGTCTATAGAATTTAGATTCAAAACAAAGTTGTAAGCCTATCTTGGCCTTTGTTGATGGAATGTCTTGACATTTCATAACCTAATGGATCATAGTAGACCATAATTTTTTACCGAAGTTAGTTATGTATTTGAGTGAGTGCCATTTCAAATGAAAGGGACCCTCTTGATTTTGGTTAATATATGTTGGAAAAGTTGTTTATTGCATTTATGCAGCTTTGTTTTTGGAAGTGTGGATTTTGCAGATATAGCCACACCCAGGGTCGATCATTTGCAGTAGGCGTGCTCTCTCCTGGATCCACACAACATGGGCCGACTGTCTACTTAGTCCACATCTAAGCCCATCGCCGGCCCTGTGGAGCTGATGTGAGAGGGGCTGGAGTTGACCTGTTTAAACTTTAAAATCGCACATCAAGGATAACCTCCAGGGTCATAGGCTGTTAAAACCGCTCATACACAGATCCAATCTGGTCCTCCCTGCTTTCAGACTCTCTGGGGCTTCTGCTGTCAATACTGGCTCCCGCAATCTTCCTGTCTCCTACTCCCCTAGTCCTCACTAGTATCCTTCACCTCCTGCTCCTTCCATTTTCTTTCCCTTTTTCTTCCTTCCCTCCATCCCTGGCTCTCACATTGCTGCACTTGCTCTTTTATTCTTTCTTTCCTCCGTAAAGTGTACCAGGAGGTTGCGTTCCTGACACTCACACATTTTGATTGTGTCCTTTATCGTGTTGTGTTACATCAAGGTGAACCACTTTTTTACCGAGACCACCTGACCCCCGGCCCTAACCTCACCCAGTCCACCTGCTTACCGCTCGTGAACTCATGATGGACACTGCGGCCGTCAAGACCATTTAATTCAACTATACATACATACATACCCCCCCCCACTGGATAGCGTCACGGACTATAAGTTAAATGTGTATGCTCACATGGTGTTAGTGGCATCAGCGAAAGGGATTTTCCCGATTCGACCTTGCTTGTTTTGTTCATGAAAGCCAGCGGCTCGCCCTGTAGCAATTCTTTGAAATATTCCAGTATTTTCAACATTTAACCATTGACTCAGTCTGTTCTTATCAGACATAGTTTTTTTGCAGTCCTTGGTACCACCACAGTCAAGATTGCATGTATTTTGTGTGGCAAAAAAAAGGAGAACCAGAATTCCTAATTGCTCTCTTTTTTAAAGCTAAGCAGATGGTAATTTATGAGCCTCGGAGGTGGTGGAAAGCAGAGGATTTAGCCTAGCTTACTCTAAAATTCCAGGCGTCCCTGTCTCAAGTTCTCCATAAAATATTGATTGGAAGGTTCTTTTGATATCTAGGCTTGTAAAACGAGAAAGTTTTTAGTTTTTTTCTTTTCCCAACTGCCGCCACTCAGGCCTGGTTGTTTCCAGGAGTTTGGGTGGAGGAAGTCCTCATTAGAAGACAAGCCTCTGTTTCCCTTTTAAATAGATCAAACAGTTTGCGTTCCTATGACCACCAACAATGTGGTGTAGCTTCCAGCCTCGTATATTAGCATCATGGCAGCCCTGGCCACCCTCGATTCTGAATGTTAAATTATGGTTAGTCTTGATATGATCTATATGTGATGTTACGTTGATGTTATTCGTGTTTTTACTATGTCTCTGCAGGTGAGGCGGTGGCAGCGGGCGACGCCCTCTGTGAGATCGAGACCGACAAGGCTGTGGTTACCATGGAGTCCAGCGATGACGGCGTCTTGGCCAAAATCTTAGTGAGTACACCCGCCTGCTCACGCATAATTACCGTAGTTCTTCACAGACGATCCTCTCCCTGCGACAGATGGCTCTATGCGTCCCAAGTTGAATGACATGCTGATGCGGAATAAAAGTGTATTTATGTTTTAGTGTGTGTGTGTGTGTGTGTGTACACACACACACCACATGTGCCAGGGTCTCCTTCCTCTGGTCTCTAATTGCCAGTAGTGCTTGTTAAGCCTAGCTTCACTACAGAGCCGGCATTGAAGCGTCGACGGAGTGTCTTCAGTTCCGACTCTTCTTTCCCTCTCTCCGTTCCCCATCTCTCCGTTTTGATGTGTGAATATTTAATGAGCTGCCAGAGACGGACCGATCGGTTGTCTTTCATCAGCGCGCCGCTACATGTTTACCTCCCACAACGGGAGGGATGAGGGACGGTTATCCTTTTCGCTAGCGGATCTGGCACACTGCGGGACGTGCGTGGCTTAGGAAAGCCGCCCATTATCGACACCAAAAGCAGGCGTGTCTCCAATGCCTCCATTACAGCATTCCAATGGAAACACGGTGGCCACTATCGGTCATGTTTGCTGACTTTTTCAGGTGCCAGCACTTGTGTGTGTGTGTGTGTGTGTGTGTGTGTGTACTCCAACATGTGCATACACCTCTTTTGGTCTGGAGCGCAGTTGATGTCCCTTTATTTGTTTGTCCCACGACTCGACCAAAAACAGTGCCCCCTCTGGTGGTTAGGTGTGGGACGTGACGGCGCTCCTGTTGGGATGAGAGAGCTTCGCACCGGGGTTCAGGTGGCGGGAACGTCAGTGCGGCCGGCGGCGCGCAGACCAAATGCACCGCCAGTCTACGGTGCCAGGTGCACGCTGAGAGAATGTGGGGGGCTACAAAAAGCCA
>JAVQIZ010065572.1:0-16167 GCA_036023535.2 Galaxias brevipinnis
CCCCCCCCCCCCCCCCCCCCCCCCCCCCCCCCCTGATGTTTGCTCTTGAAATGCATCACTTTATTTGACTGTCAGCCAATTGCAGATTACAGTACACTACATTTGTCAGGGAGAGAAGCACAAGTGCAGACCATGTTATTGGTATTGATATTGAGCAGAGAAGGAGAGAGGGGGGGGGGGTGGTGGTGGTGGTAGGATGGCAGGGTTTACTGGAAAACTAAATGTTCAGGGTAAAGTTGATCAACTTGCCTAATGGATAAGGCAATAAATATTTTTATTTGATTGTGTTCTGTCGGTTAAAATGTATGAAACCGATGTTTCTTATTAGGAGTAAATGGCAATTTAGCAAATCCATTAAGCCATTATTCAATACAATTCCTGCCTGACTCACAGCACTGCTTTTTGCTGACTAAAGCAAAACATAATATTGTCAGACTTAATTTAAATCAATGTTGTGGACATGCTCAATCAAAAGTATATTTGATGTTTTGACTTGCTGTACTAGAGATCTAGTGGTAGCTACAAGTGCATGGGCAAGAGTAACTCCCTACAAAAACCTTGATGAGTTTTAATATATTTCAAGCTGCGTTAGCATTCATGAACTTCCTGGTCTGTTGTTCAATTTGAATGGTGAATCTTGTTTCAAAGTTATATTACATCCATGAACAGAATAGTTATTGAAACAATGTTACCGCCACTAACCTGTCAGTCCATGTTGACTTCACTATTCAGTTGGTTAGACATATACACAAGATTTAATCGCATCTGCTTGTGCAATGGGGCCCAGCCAGCCTTTCCCTGAGACCCCCTGTCGGTTACCGGTCATCCGCTGTTATCACAAAACCACTGACATATGACTAGCGCTGACGCTAATGCTACTAAAATGATTTCAGTGATTCCTTTGTTTCTGCTATGGCCATGTTACTGCACCCTTTAATGCTTTGATTGTGGATGTTTTGTTTTTTTAAAGAGTGTTTCTTGGCATTTAGAGTTAGAGTCAGTGCGCAAGCACAAAATGGCGGTGGGCCTATCTAGATGGCACTGGGGCCCCTCAGGGATTATGGGGGGGGTTGAGTAGCACAGAGTCCACATACTATGTCCTATCCTTCCACTATAACAGATGCAGCTTCTGACCAGAGGACATTTTTAGAGGGAACTTTAATACGGGTGACATGCTTGTCACTCTTTAGCCAATTTATTTAAGAAAAGTATTTTGACAATGCAAAATTAGATGTTATGTTTATTGTAATTTCTAGCTGACCACTGAATTTTCCATTTCCATTTTTTTTGTGTGGTCTCTACAGAGACAAGTGGCTGGAGAGGTGCAGACCCAGCCACAGGACCGGGCAGTCAACCAGATAGCCATGATGCTAGCCATCATGGGCCTTAGTTTGTCCTACTACAGTGCCAAACAGATGACCGAGACGGTTCACACCTCGCCTGTACCTTGAAGTGACCCCCGAGGCTCCAGGCAGCTTTGAACCTGGAGGCAACTGTATGAGCCAATGAGTTGTTGGAGGGGTAAGGAGAAAGATGGAAGAGGAGACGTGGACACAATATGACGCCGTCCGGGCCGGAACCACTCCCACTTTCAGGCCGTGGTCCTGCTGAGACAGCGGGCTTTTCTGCAATCACTCACTTATTACACAAGGGGAGTTGTCTGGGCTTGCTGTTGGGCTTCTTTTGATAGATTATTTTATTTTGATGTCGGGACCTCTAGGAGAGTTTTTTGGGGGGAATGGCCCACTATGGGAATGTGATGTTTCGGAACGAGGGTAGTTTTGTGGAGTAATCGCGCTAAGACTGTAAAATCAGCTGTCAAGGTTCAGACCGGGTCTGCGCACCAGTTGTTGCCCAGGTACATGTTCACACTAGATGCTATTAATACTGTTAGGAGCTTCTCCTTTTTTATTTATGGAAAAAAAGCTCATAGAATTCTTCAAAAGAAACTGTGAATCGGGGCAATGCTTAAAGCATTCTCCAAGTAGGTAATACATATTAAACAGTAATATATCTTGACATTGGAGCTGTATCTGGTAATAACTGAAGGCGGGACCCAGGCACGGTGTCAGTTGAGAGGAAGTTGAGTTTGCCCTTTGTAGGTTTTTGTGAATTCTTAGTTTCTTTAAATAAGAAAGCCCAGCAGAGCCCTGTTAACTGAAGCGGAGTTGAATATTTACCTTTGGTCAACATATTCACACATTCAATAACTGATAATTGTCAAACAAGGAAACAATGCACTTATTACTGGTCAACGTCAATGTTTTTAGAATTGTATGTTATTATTATTATTATTAAGCAGATCTGAGAAAAATACTTAATCCTAATCGCTACATTGGCTTTTTTGTTGTTCTCTTTTTTCATGCCTCTTTACGTTTGACGTAAATCAATTTAAGTTTTTTAGACAGATCAGTGGCTTTCTTGATAAGTATGTGCAATATCTAGCTTTGTGTTAATCGAACGTTGCATCGGTGTGGATCTTATGAGGCAGAACTCATTTCAGATTTCATAAAACTGTCACTAAAGGGTTTTTAAATAACGATAAAATGAATGTATTCTTCTGTAATGTTTTTTTTTTTTATCAAATAAAGCTGTGATTATTTTTGAATGACACCAAGTAAAATGGTAGTTCAATAATGATTTTAAAGATGGCTGGAGGTCTTAACAAGTATCTTATCATCCTGTTCTCTAAGAATGTGGAGTCATCTCTCTGGTCATGTTCATGCCACGTCAACCTAGTTCAATTCGTTCAGGGGGCACTTCCTGTTTACAGGAGCGTGTCGTCTGCATGCAACAGGAAGTTATTGGGTTGCCAGACAGCCGCTGTGTTCCCTGTATCGAAACCTATCACACCTAAAAGGATAGGAGAAACAACTTTCGTTCCCCAGTATCCTCTCCATACCAGGGTGTTGTCCTATAAAACAGATTCAACAATGTTGAATCTAGATATCAGTATTAATAAGCTGTATAGGCTGCACTTTGAGTATTTGTGCTGGCACAGTAACATTAAGAGTTCTATAGGGGGAGATAAAAATGGATGGTATTGAGTTTGAAATGCATGTGAAGGATTAAAGAAGGTTGGAATAGACTGTTGAGTGCTTGCTTGTTGTGTTAACATGTATTAACATGCTTGCCTTTGAGGGATTTGTTTGAGAAAGTATGTGCAGTGTTGGATAGTACATGTTTATTTTTAGGGATGTATGTTCCTTTAGTTGTAGTAGGTATTCAAAGTACCACTTTTAATGATGATCTACTTGCCCAAACAGAATTGCTTGATGAGAGTCATTGTTTTGGTGCTATTAACGGACCATAATTCTAAGGAATCTGTGGACTGTGGATCCGGCCATGCCAGTTAGACAAGATGGCGATTTGAATCCAGTCATCTGCAGCTTGCCGGAATTGTTTTGTTTATTCCCTGCCTTCTAAGAGAAGGCTGACTATTGCATGTGTTTTTGCACGTTTTCTCGTGCGGGGCGGGGGGTTGGGGAAGGATGCTTGCTCTCGATCTAGCAGATGTGATGCCCAGTGACATGCCACGTGCCCCCGCCTGTTCCAGGCTCCTCCCCTCTCCCCTCTTCTCCGCCCCGCCTCGCACATTACTGGGCAAGCCTGCCATGTTGGTGCCTCTATGATGTTGGGTTAGGACACAACCCCAAGCGAGAGGCGTCCATTGGCTGACCGGTGAAGCGTCGTCAAAATCAGCCTAGTTTTCTGAGCCACAGAAACAAAAGAAGGGGATCGGTTTTTTTAAGGGGGGGGGGGCGGGGGTGCGGATGGTGTGATGTTAAAAGGGAAAAATGTCTGTCGCTGGTATCACAATGGTAGAGCGGCAAAGAAACGCACAACTAAGAGAAGTGCCCTTATATGCCATATCTAACACGTCCTGTTAGATGAGGTGTTTTTAAAGTGGGTCCCGGATGCTTTTTATGTCCATGTAAATTACACCCTGTGCTCCATTTGGCTTCCGCTTTTGGTTTTGTGGCTCTGAAGTCTTGGGAAGAGAGATGTAAAGATCATTGTACAAAGGCCATGTGTATAGATATTTTCATAAGATGTTAAATTTGTACCATAAAAACACTAATTTCTAATATATTGTTTCAATGCTGTATGTTGTCACACTTTGTTGTAATAAGTCGAAACGTCCAAAGCAGAGAATAGGCTGCTAACACTGCATAAACCCTTTGGCGGTCGCTAGGCCGTCTTGTAGGCCTGTACAGCTCTTACAGTAATACTGTCCCTCTGTTAGCCTCGATGTATTACTCGTCCATTCGACAGTGTAAGGAGCTGTCTATTCAACGACAGCCTTAATAACTCATTGTGTTGATGCTCTATGTGCATAATAAAGGAATTAAAATCAGACTTCGTACATGTGATCATTGTTTCCGACCCGCTCACTTTTTCATTCCAAGTTCGTTGAGTGCTCTCACGCAATGTGACTGGACTTTCAGATACTGAAGGACAAAACGGGGGAAAAACAGGTCTTTGATATGGAAAGCCTACTTTGACCATACTTATAACACAGCCTAGAAAGGTTCGCCCCTTATTGGTGTGGCCTTTTACAGCCCTAACACAGTACATGCTGCCAAAGCTGGCTCTGTGAGGTCATCCCACACCCGTGATGAGTGTAGTGAAGCTGAGGAGACAGTGGGACTAGGCCACACGTGTCAGGTCCTGGGAATGTGGCGACGGAGCGTGGACGAGGGGCACCAGTCTGTGCCCGGGGTCCCAGTGTTGTGGCTGTGGTCTGCGGACGTGTCTGCCGAATGAACACAATGGAGCCCAGTGGGCCACCTCCACTGTGACTACACACAGCCATGCCGCCACGTTGCCAGGCCGCCAATGTAGGGCACCACGTTCTGCCCCGTAATCTGGCCGTGTCTTTTTTTTTTTTTTTTTTTTTGACCGCACGTTTTCATCAGGATTTTCAGAAAAGCCGCTTATCTCTGGACTCAAAGGTTCCCTGCATATCTATTTGTGGGCTGTTAAGCTTTTTTCCTTCTTTTTTTTTTCACTGTCAATCATTAGGTCACCTGATCAAGGAGAATATATGACCAGACAGGCAGCAGGGGTGGTTAACCTGTATTGACTCAGCAATGGAACAAGTGTTAGTTACCTATAGATGTTTTTTGTGACGTAGAAGCCTAAAGCTTAGTGTTAGCAGTCAATGCAATGGCTTATTACTACATGTAAAAGATTGTCATTCTGGGCCAAATAGACATTCATATTTTCTATAGTATTGATACACATTGAATAAATAGTGAGGGGTACTATGAATATGCTAAGGGTTATACAGGAGAACAGTATTAACATTACAGTATAGGTACAGTTAAGGGTAGACAGTAGTATACACTTGACCAGGGTGGAAGTGTTGAGGGAGAGGAGAGGTCCTCGGAGCTTAAAGCTGGCGACTCACTCAACCTCTGTCCCGTTGTTATAGACGGGGTGTGTGTGGGATGTCTTTGGTCTTTCTGATGTCCACAGTGAGTTCATTGGGGCACGTTACAGTGTTGTGATTTGGCAGGGGCACAATACAGGTGGATTTGAAGCACTGAACTGGTTGGGGACAGCTACAGTTGTTTGGGCAAGTGAGAGATTAAAGATGTCCCTCATGACCTCAGCCAGCCCCACAGCACAGGCCCTGTGCACACGTCTGGGAATTCCATCAGGGCCAGCAGCGTTTAGTGCATTAGTCCTTCTCAGGGCAGCCCACACATCGGTGGGGGAGAGTGTGAGGGGCTGGGTGTCTGCAGGGAGCGCAGCCTTAATGGCGCCCTCCTGGTTGTCTCTGTCACTGCTAAAGTTGTTCAGCTCATCCGGGAAAACGCTGTTAATATGTTCCTCAATCCTTAGTTTGTGGCTGTGCTTGGCCCTCCTGATGCCCATCTTCAGGTGAGCACTGTATGAAAGGTAGGCCTGATCTGAAAGCAGTGTTGTGTTCCTTCACACCTCTTCATTCATTCATGGCTTCTGATTTGGGAACGTTGCAATCTATTTGAGGGTGACGGTGAGTTGGTACTGAGCACTCTTGGAAGCTCACACTGCCCTATTTAAAATGAATTATTTCTGGAATCAAGAACAACTTGAAGGTGTAGATGTAGGTCAAACACTATTATGGTTTATATAGACACTACTTGCTTCTTATAGCAACTGTAAAATGCAAATAGGGTTTCATCATTGATATAGAATTGGTGTGCTGCTTGAAGCTGGAGACATAGACAGTGGTTTGGTAATACTGTCCCGTAACCTACTAGCTGAGTCACTGAACAAACAGGATGGAACCCTAACTCAACAATCCCTTCTTACTTTTGGCAAACAGGTTTGAAGAATGTCATGCCTGTTACAGGTTTATTTGGTCTCTTCCCTCTCTTTCTAGCAGTGTATCTGCCCCCCCCCCCCCTCTCTCTCTCTCTCTCCGTAGCCTTTATTTCCTCTTTTTTACATCCCGCTCTTCTTGTACTCCTCTGTTTTGTCATGTGAAAGACACAGTTGCTCACACCTCACACTTTTGAGCAGATGTTTTCCCTGTCTTCTCCGCAACAGAATATTAACAAACAGTGACCCTAAACTGTCTGCTCTCCTGCGGGTGAGTTGGTGTGTTTAGACAAGAGGTGTATGTCACTGTAAACATTTAGCCCACCTACCTCCCCTTCAGGACTAGGGTGTCAAGTTCTTCCTAACCTGTTTTTCAAAGGTATACAACCTGAACAGTTCAGTCATGATATGGCACAGTTCTTATTCACACATCTGTCCTGTCCCCCCACAATTGCACTGCAAACCACCACTACAACTGGGACAAGGATATGTAGGAGCCCAGGAATGTGTCTTATTTTAGTGTATCAATGCTGATGTATTAGATTTGCATATCACTGTGATGATGTGCATGTTTCAAATGAATGAAAAGACATACCCCAAATTAAGCTCAAATAATTCTCCTTCTGTCAAACTATACCCATGCTTATAAAAGAACCGCGGGGGATTGCTGTAACCCCACGGCCCCTCCCTCTTCACCCCCAAAATCTTTCCCCGGTAACCCCCGCTCTCCCTAGATAATTTATAGCACACCAGTCCAGAGCGGATTTATTTTGAAGTGTGTTTGTCAAACAGACAGGTGTGGTGGCACATCTGATAGCCTATGGAAAACCAATAGGCGAGTTAGCCCTGTCCAGATAGAATCTGCCAGGGAATGTGATGTAGTTGGCCTCAGAAGCTGGTTCTCACCCAGGGACTGCAGCCAAAATGACACCCAACAGAAGCTGGTTCTCACCCAGCGACTGCAGCCAAAATGACACCCAAGACTCAATTCCGATCACCAGGAGGATTTACAACTACTCACGGTGTGCTGATGGCCTTTGTTGTGAGGCAAGATGTCCTGTAATTGGTCCAAGTAGCCATCAATCGTTCTGCACAATTTGAATATATGTTTCACGATTGGTTGGAGCAGAAGGGAGGAGGGGGGTTGTGTGATTGTCACAAGTTCCGTCATGGCAACGACATGCATGGACGTGAAGATGTGATTGGTTAAGTAGTGTCACATGGTGATGTGTAACATGATTCATGGTTCTGTCTTGTATGTACATTTCAGAGTGTGGGTGCCTCTTGCTGAAGCTTTCTTTTCCTTCGCAAGAGCTCCTTCTCTCTCACTCTCTCTTTCTCTTGCTCTTTCTTTCTCTCGCTCTCTCTCTCACACTCTCTTTTCTTTTTCTCCTCGTCTCTCATGCTCTTTCTCACATCTCCCTCCCCCCTCTTTCTCTTTTCTTGTTCACGCATACTCAACACAGAAGCTCACCCTTAGTTTATTCATAATGATTTCTGTCTTCTCCTGGACTGACACCAGACCAGCTGATAAGCGCCTTTGAGGGTTTGAGGGCATGTCACCAGCATGTGAGAGACTACAGTGTCGACATTGTACCGTGTGAATGTGCGGACGTGTGTGCTGGTGTACTAAGTGTGTGCATATAAGGTATGACTGTGTTTGTATTGAACGGCCATCTTAAGAAAAACAGTGTGCATGTTCCACAACCAGAAAGTCTCACATTCAGTTAACTTAAAGACAGTGTTTTAATGTACGGTCACCCACAGAAACCCCCCCCCCACAAATAGCAACCTACATAATTGCTTTGTTTTTCAAAGGCTTTGTAAGTCATGAAATAGCCAGAATAGGATTTATACAATTGAAGTGTTGTTAAAGACAGACAAGACGAAGGCCAACTTACTCCAGGGGCATCGAGAAACTGACAGAAACATAAAGTTCCCTCTTCGTGGAAACAGGCACGACTAAGCTGGGACATTTCATGCTGAATTGTCACACATACCCGGTCATCAAACTCCCTAAGGAACTGTAGAGAATCCTGGATATGACTCCACTGTGGATGTAGTCTTAACCAAGAGGATTATTGGAGAACCACCAAGGCCACAGCGTGATATTAGGTCCATGGATGATATCTTATTACGGCACACGTGACATGCATGTAGGGGAAAAGTCACACGTGAACAGGGCCCTTCTACATGTATGTGTGGTACGTGTGCCATGTGCTCTATCTTCACACTGGGCCCTGTATATGTTACACCAGACAGGTCAAGGCCACTTGTGTAACACCCTGCACCGCACGTGTGACTGTGTATAGGTGTGTGTGAGGGTGCACTGTGTGTGTGTGCATGCATGTTCCTCTGGTGTACTGCGATGTGTCTCTTCCCGTGTGAGTGTGTTTTGGTGAGTGCGCGCGTGTGTGTGTGTGTGTGTGTGTGTCTGTGTGTTTTGTGTATATAGTTTGAGGTCATATTTGTATCTGTCAGTTTTTCTCTGTTTGTAAGTGCCTCTTTGTGTAGGTGTATACGTGCCTGTGAGTGTGGTTCCCTCTTTTCTGTGCGATAGGTAGCACATATACAGGGAACCGCTTTCTACCCAAAGTTGATTTACATTTCAGCAGCCCAGCCTACCAGACCGGGTTGTTCAGCCTAGCTAACAGATAATTATTAAACCAATAATTGTGTGTTTGAGTGAGTGTATTTGTTTGAGAAAGCCTCGGGAGATGACTGAGGAAAGTTGCCTCCTGGATGCTGGCCTGCTTGCTGCCTCAGCCGGTTTCAACAAGTTCTCCCAAAGAAAAAAAGACTCACGTATACCTATACACAGAAACAGACAGAGAAGGGGATGGAAATATCAGGAGTGGGCAGGACCAACTCAGTTGGATTTGAGCTGTTTTGTAAGTACGAACACACGAACAGACAGACAGACAGACAGACAGAAAGACAGACAGACATACATACATACAGATATACACACACACACACACACACACACACACACAACCCTAATCCCTACATTTTAATCCTTCTATTTCTTGCAAGGTGTTGTTTCAAGCCTCAAAAGAGTTTTGCAACGTTTTGGGAACTAAAATGTACCTGCCTTACAACGTACCTGCTAACTTACCTAAATAACTCGTTGTTGGAAGACCCCGTTCACACTGCAGGATAAAAATAAATCTTAATCCTAATCTTAATTTTTACAGCACTTGCATTTTAGGAGTAAAAAAACCCTTCAGTGCAGGTCAGTCTAGACAGCACTCCATGTGGGACGGGTTTCCTCATGCCTCGTGGTTAGGGAATCTGGCAAAGAATGCTCTGTCTTCCCTTTCCTGTGAAAAGGTTAATGTATACATACAAACATGCCACACACATGGATACACATGTACACGTGGAGGTGACATACAAGCCAAGGCAACGGGGTTGGGGGGTTCGGCGGGGGTGGGTTTGTTGGTTGCGTAAATAGTTGTTGCCCCTATAGAATGTTCCGGTCAGACTGGCCTCTGTATATTAACCCCGCCTTGTGTCCTATTCAGCTTCACAGCTCAATGGCTGGGCTCCAACCAAGGTCAAAGGTTTGCCATGAGCAGCCTTTAATGTTGCCACAGCCATCTTAGAGCCTATGCTCTCTGGTCCTTGTGATTTAATATCAAGGATTGTGTTTGGTGTAAAAGCGACATGATACGACCCATGAGACTGTGGACCCACCGGGTGTTTAAATGGCAGTTCATAGAAGAAGGTGGGCTGGAGACTCGGGGAAAGCCATGCTCCATGACTCCGCATTCCTCATGTGTTTAAAGAGTGGCTGTCGCCAGGGTGATCAATTCCCCACCAAACCACTGACCAACGAGTGATGTGACCAAAGGTCTCCATAAACCAACCTCTGTGGATGAGTCCCCATCAGAATCTTTGCTTTAGACACACAGACTTGGTAACAGTGCAGCATGTTTTTGATACAAGGAAGTTATAATTTAGTGCGAACATACACTAAAGCGCACAAACACACCATCACACACACGCACACACACACACACACACACACACACACACACACACACACACACACGCACGCACGCACACACATACACAAACACACACACACACACACACACACACACACACACACACACACACACACACAATGTAACATAAAAAAACGTGTTAGTATCCTTAGGGACCATAAACAGCCTCTGTCCTGGCTGACCCCCCATGCCAATGTAGTGCAGCTGTTCTCCTGGAGAGACTGACAAGACATCAACCCCATCATTGTCGCAACCCCTCGCGTTCAGGGCCGATTCAGTTCCAAGCTCGAGCGTTATCCTCTCCGCTAATAATAGTACCAGCGGATATATACGCCTCAGTGTGGCCATTGGCATTCTGCTTGGAGCACTGTGCAACCACGTGGAAATGCCACACACAAGGAAGTGGTTCTTTTGATGCCTCTGCAACTTCCCTTCGCCTTCTACTGTGTAACATATGAGCCTCCCTTCAATGAATAGATACGTTTCGGACAGAAATGGCTGAAGGCTTGACTTGGCGCCGAATCCCTCCTCTGTGTGCGTGTCTCTCTCTCTCTCGACCTCCGTCTTTATTTGAAAAACGGCGAATCCAAAATAAACAAGTGCAACGCTGGTGGACCCCACTGTTTTGAGGATCAAGCAGGAATATGTTGTTTGTTATTGTACATGTCTGGTTAACATCCCATTGCCTGGAGGGGCTTTTCAGTTTCACCAGAGAAACCCATTATGACTGAGACATGAGCAAGGAACGGATATTACTGTTGCTGAGCAAAAGTTCACCGTAGATTTTAGGCTTGCATTTCATGTAAAGCCACACACACACCAACACACACAACTGCACGCACATGCACATGCGCACACACACACACACACACACACACACACACACACACACACACACACACACACATCCCCACACACACACACACACATATCATAGCTCTGATAGTTTTTCCGAAGTGCAGTGAGTGCAGACCCGAGGTGGCAGTTGGGGTGTGGGTGTGGGTGCATTTCCTATCACCTCATCCAATAAGCACAGAAACTAGCTTTGACATTGGGTCATATAAATACCTCCCCCTCCCTCACCAGCTGATATTTGATTGTAAACAGGTGTGTCAGTGATTAGAGTGTGCAGCGGGCTGTATGGCGGCTAACGTCAGCCACGCACAGACTTCCAGTTATCTGCCTGAACTTTAGCTGAGGGCTTCATTTGATCCAAAGACACGGCCCTTTTTCTGTGTATGCTGATTACTCTGGCTTAAAGGTTTTCCACTAGGTATTGTTGATGTGGAGCAGTACAAACGTTCACAAAGTTCACCCTCTTCCTTTACATTTCACCCCTCACACGGTCCTCTTTTGTCATATCCCAACATCCTTTTGAACACAAAAGGTTTTTGTTGGCCAAGGTCATCGATTATCAAAATTTTGAATGAGGCAAACGTACTTACTCGAGCCATCCATGGAGTGTGGACAGTTTAGCCCGGATTCATTTTGGTAATCGAGTGGCTAATAATGTTGCTCACCATCGTTTAGCAGCATCATATCTTATACTGAAAGTAGACTGTGATTATTGACAGAGGTGATGTTTGTATCCCCGGCTTATCCTATACAACGTGTAGGTGAGTCTGCAGTCCCCCTGGGTTGCTTTCTGTACATAGGGGTTATTTTGGTTTTGGCACATTCAGTCCCCTCAGCCCGCGCCCAATGGGCACCGACCATACATCAGCGACGCGAGCCATCAACATCGCCAGGTCCTGTGAGGGAATGAGGCTTCCTGGTCCAAAGCACCACAGGGGGTGAGAAGATTCCTTTTCGGGGGGAGGTTGATACCTCGACCCCACAGGCCAATGGGAGGGCAGGATGGATGCAGAGGTGGAAGCTATAGGGGGTTATTGACGAGGGCCGATTCTTAGAAACATAAACTCCATGACCCACTTGTATGGAACATGATAGCATCAGAATGTCAATGAAGCAGGGACAGGATTGTTGACATGTGGTTGGGTGTGAGTGTGTAAGCATGTGTGTGTGTGTGTGTCTGTGTCTGTGTGTGTGTGTGTGTGTGTGTGTGTGTGTGTGTGTGTGGTAGGGGTCTTATTTCTGGTCACACTGACAGCAATACTCTGGCACTATCTGTAAGCGCTCTGCTTTTCAACGAAGTGCATCTCAGGCAACAAACGGTTCCAGTGAATACTTAGAGGCGAAGAAGGCTCTGTGGTGGAAAATTCTTATTTCGAAGAGAGAGGGGGTATTCCATGAAATATCCAGCGATGCTATATTTCACTGAGGTCAACCAATTGAAATGTAGAGCACTTATTTTTGATGGGTCACCCAGCTCCAGCTTTGGTCAAGCTCATTAAATGGTATCGGTCAGTGTCTGGTATGCACCTGTCAATCAGGGACAAGCCCATGCTTTACGGCTATGTGAGCTATTGTCCACCGCAACATTTCCACCCGAGACACTAACACTCAAAATAAACCCAATGACCACTAACCCCCCCCCCACACACACACACACACACACACATATCATAACTCTGATAGTTTTTCCGAAGTGCAGTGAGTGCAGACCCCAAGTGGCAGTTGGGGTGTGGGTGTGGGTGCATTTCCTTTCACTTCATCCAATAAGCACAGAAACTAGCTTTGACATCGGGTGTCCTATTTGAACTGACCCCATGACGCCAGCCCCCATGAGTCACCTGTCAACAGCAGAGGTTTCACACAGCACCCCTGGATCGAGGGGTCACTGGAATGAATGCTGCTTGGCAGGGCGGGTGACCCTGCTGTGGGCTGGACGTCCCTCTCCAGGGACCACCATCCTTCAACACCGGTCCTCCAGAGTACACCCAGCTCCTGTCCTTTGTTTGGATGGAGAGCCCGTTTCACGCATGCTAATGAAGGCCATGTCTTTGGTCCCCACCTTAGCCTAAAACATCAATAATTCAAATTATATTTATCATGAAAATTCTGATTTGTTCATTTTCCGTAGCCCAATCCTGCGCAGAGACCGCCTTCAGGGCTGTATGCTGTGCAGATACGCATGGGCCCTGAGGAAGGAGCTATAGAGGTGATAGCTCGACTCTATACGTAAGCAGGGCAAAGGGCGAGCCAACGAAGCGCTACCTTACATGACACTGGAAACATATACATAAACAGGGTGTCTGGAAAGGTGGGTGGGAATACTGGGGGAGAAGTGTAGAACACTATGTTCTGTACATTTTGTTCCACAGGCTCTCATCATAGGAGCTACTGGAGAGCAGTTCACTGTCGCCACCTGCTGGAGGCTTATTGTCATGCAATGTAAAGTGCATAGATTTTAGGCAGGGGATGCTGTTTGAAAAACCAAACGTTGTCACATCAAATATTGGCTTGATATAGATTTTCTTTTCACTCACTTTGTATTTTATTAATTGATACAAAAAATGTACAATTAACATTTACATTTTTTTGGAAGCATTCTTACTTTAAAGCTTTCTTTTCGCACCTGCCTAAAACCTTTGCACACACAGTACTGTGTATTTGCGCTTCTGAGCCTACCTGGAGAGTCCAGTGTAATTTGGACCAGTTGCAAATATGTATGCAAACACACACACACACACACACACACACACACACACACGTGCACACACACACACACACACACATAATATACCTTGACATGGAACACAAATGAAATGTAGGACAAGTTATACATCAACAGCTTGCTGGGAATATATGATGGAACTGTCGGTCAGGAGAAAAGTCTAGGGTTCATGTCTAGGAAAATGTACAGGTACTCAGCATTACGTTGGTAAATGGTTAAAAAAGCTCAGAATCTACGAGCAAGATGTGACCTCGAAGTGTGAATTCTTCATCAGAAACAAAGAGTTTGTAAGATATATACTGGCTGACATAAATACACTGAAAAGGTACTCAACAAATGATTATGAGTAGTATTGGTTTTGTTGCAGCTTTCGTCAGTCAGTCAATACAGACTTCAGACTCGTTTTACACCGCTTCCATTGTCCATGGCCCCTGTGATAAGATCCCCAAGCGTAACGTTAACACCCAGATCAGGTCAATCCCTGCATTCTCTTTTAAATGTGGCCTATGGCATGCGAGGCTGCATCCACAGGAGTCTATCAAAGACGCTGTGTTGATGTAAAAGATTAGATGTAAAAGGTATGGATACTTGGTAAGGTTCTGCTTCGACAATGACAGTGGGTTCATGAGCTCTGCTTTTATACTGTGATTTGCCACTGTTCTGCTGACAACATCATATTCCTGGTTTACCTCTGAGGTAAACCCTGAGAAAGGGATTCACAAACACAAGGCAACATTCGAGTCCCCTATTGGCCACAGAAGCTACCCAAGTTTCACAACGATAGATAACTATTGACGTGGAAAACGCTAGATTAAGATTTTTCATGATTGTCATTTATATTGCACGTATTTTCTAGATGTAATCCTACAAAGACAACTACACTTCATTCAGAAAATGAAACACTTTGTCGCGCCGCACACGGATGATCTGCTTTGTGCGGTACATGAGTCGCTCTCTGTTCAAAGTTAAACCCAGGGAGGTGTCTTTCACACTCAGCTGGTCGGGGCTGTCAGATGCTGCTGGCCTCCAAGACCACAGGAGAGGGTCACGACCCATGGGGATGTGGTGGGAGGCACAGTACACAGTGCACTGCAACAGGTCAAGAGACTATGACGATCGGATCTTATTTTCAAACTGATAACATCACGTTCTGGCGTGAGAAGAAAAGGCCTGAGCATAGATTGTTTTGTAGGAAGTCCAGATCCAGATCCAGTCCAGATCCAGATCCCGTGTGGCGTGTCGCCTCGTGTAACATTTTCTATTCATATCTTTATTTAACCAAGGGCCTTTCTGTGTGGAGTTCTCCCCGTGTTTGCGTGGGTCTCCTCCGGGTACTCCGGTTTCCTCCCACAGTCCAAAAACATGCAGGTTAATTGGTGACTCTAAATTGTCCGTAGGTGTGAATGTGAGCGTGAGTTGTTGTCTGTCCCTATGTGTCGGCCCTGTGATAGACTGGCGACCTGTCCAGGGTGTACCCCGCCTCTCGCCCTGTGTCGGCTGGGATAGGCTCCAGCCCCCCCGCGACCCCGCATAGGATAAGCGGTATAGTTAATGGATGGATGGAGTGGCTGATAACAGATCTCTCTTTTGATACGTACAGACATATGTGATGACAACAGTGTCAAAACAATCTCTTTATCACAACCACAAGCAATCGGCTCTGGTATCTCTATTTCTCTATTCTTTTACTTTCAATTTCTTATTTCTTTTTCAACTAAGCAAAGCAGTCATCAGTTAAGGACTAAGTTGCAAAGACTCTCGTCAACAAAGACACTTGTTATGTATTTAGCTCTATTAAGTCTTGTTGTGTGTTTATGCTGCTGCCTGTCTTAGCCAGGTCTCTCTTGAAAGAGATTAATCTAAAATGTATCTTCTCCTGGTTAGCAGAAGGTTTAATTAAATAAATGTAACTATTTAATATGACACATTACCTCGAACCACATGAACATAAAATGTAAAGCTACTCTTCAGACTGAACAGAATATAATTTATTTATTCATTTTTCTTACACTTTAATGTTTTGTAAAGAACAGAGAGCATAGGAAAACATACAGCACCTCTTAACATTTAGGGAATAGGAAAGGATAAATAACAGGACTAAAAAAGACAATGTATACATTATGTCTAAAAACATAAAATACAGTAACATATCCATCCATCCATCCATTAGCTATACCGCTTATCCTATGCAGGGTCGCGGGGGGGCTGGAGCCTATCCCAGCCGACACAGGGCGAGAGGCGGGGTACACCCTGGACAGGTCGCCA
>JAVQIZ010065581.1:0-16704 GCA_036023535.2 Galaxias brevipinnis
AGGTATAGGTGGATCTAGCATGACAGTAGCATATGGCATTGGTGGCACTAGCATGGCAGTAGCATAGGGTAAAAGTGGAGCTGGCACTGCAGTAGCATAGGGTATAGGTGGCGCTAGCATGACAGTAGCATAGGGTATAGGTGGCACTAGCAGGACAGTAGCATAGGGTATAGGTGGCGCTAGCATGACAGTAGCATAGGGTATAGGTGGCGCTAGCAGGACAGTAGCATAGGGTATAGGTGGAGCTAGCACAGCAGTAGTGGGGGTGGCGCTAGCACAGAAGTAGCATAGGTAGCGCTAGCACAGCAGTAGTGGGGGTGGTATGGGATGAGCAGGTGTGGACTGAAGCCATTCTAGTCTTGCTGTACATAGAACCTCCGATGTGTCTTTAACGATGTGCTGCCTTCCTTATATGTGACAGATGATGATTAAGATTCAGAAAAGATAAATGTCCCATCATACACGTGATGCAAATTATAGCCAGAAGATTCATACGTTGTTTTGTTTTCTTACATGTTAGGTTTAAAATGCTGGATTTTAGAAAAAGAAGTCACCTTGTGTTGTAATGTTCTGTAAATACATTAAGGTTCATCTCGGAGTGATGATGATGATGTTGGTGACGATGATGTTGATGAAGGTTCAATGTGCCTGTGTGTGTGTTGACAGACAAAATCTCTGCAAACTTTAAATAGGATTATATTCATAATGATCTTCTCAAGCCAAGCAGTTATGTATGTTCCCCACATTGGAACCAGCTAAAATTGTTCACTGAGAAGAGTGTTCATACGTTTCTATGACGTGCATGTAGAGGTGGACGTAGTGGGACATGTGTGTTTTGTCTGAGAGGGTGGAGCTCTGTTCTAACTCTGCTCTGTTTTGTCTGAGAGGGTGGAGCTCTGTTCTAACTCTGCTCTGTTTTGTCTGAGAGGGTGGAGCTCTGTTCTAACGTGTTGACGTAGTGGGGACATGTGAATCTAGAGACCTGTGTTTTGTCTGAGAGGGTGGAGCTCTGTTCTAACGTGTTGACATAGTGGGGACATGTGAATCTAGGGACCTGTGGTTTGTCTGAGAGGGTGGAGCCTGACAGCCAGACTCCTATAGACGGTTAAAACCATAGAAACAGAAATAACAGAACTTGAACATGGAATGGTCTTCTTATTTAAGTAGATAGGGACTTACATGTACAGTTTGAACTAGAGCCATTTGTTGAAAGAATTATCGCCTATCGAGTGTCGCCTGCCAACCATAGTTGACCAAATCATTGACTGGATCATTTTCACCATATAAGGCTCTGGTCAGTCCCAGGTCATTTGAATGGACCTGCACACTAACTCAGTGAAGGTTACTCTATGGCAGTGAAGGTTACTCTGTGGCAGTGAAGGTTACTCTATGGCAGTGAAGGTTACTCTGTGGCAGTGAAGGTTACTCTATAGCAGTGAAGGTTACTCTATGGCAGTGAAGGTTACTCTGTGGCAGTGAAGGCCATTTTGAACACATAAACCCAACCTTGTTTTTGAGCTGTCTAGTTTTATCTTTAAACATCAAAGTTGGAGAGAAATTAAGGATTATAGCCGCGGGAATAAAGCCTAGAGTCTACCCTGTCTGGGAGGCCAACCTCAGCAGAGAGTCTGTGCTGGTTTTCTGTTCAATATGTAGAAAATATTGTATAAATAATTCTATGTCTGATTTATTGCCCTGTTTATGTTGTAATTCAATAGAAGCCTGTCTTTGATTTGATGAAAACATGTGTTTGCATATCTGTCAAAAGAGAAAAAAAAAGTATGATTAAAAATGATGAATTGTCTTGGACTTTTTTTGTTAAACTGAACTGCATGTATTGAGGAGATTGTTTTCCAGAGGATTCCATGGAGAGGGGTCATGAAATTGTGCTTTTTCTTTCTACTTTTTACATATTTCAATGGCATTGGTGTACACGTTATAAACAGTATGTAATCAAAATCGCTAATGAATAATATTTAAATTAACTTTAGGCAAAAACATAAATAAATAACTGCAGCTATATTCGAATACCCATATCATTTCGAATATTCGAATAATCGTGCCCATCCCTAGTTCCTATATGGTATTGCATGGCATTGCAGAAATAAAAGTCTTGAATTCTGTCCGAGAAGCTAATGTAAGGTTTCTATATGGCATTGCATTGCGTGCCAAATACCATTACATGTGAATTCTCTTGCACCCACCTTACAAGTAAAGGCAATTTTAAAACCCCAGTTCATGCTTGTGAGTTTGAAAAAGTTCCTTCCTCGTTTTCGTTTGTTTAGCACATTGCTAGACTTAAGGAGAAACAAATCATTGGCTGTCCAAATATTTTCGAACAAATGGATTTCTCCGTTTTCACTCGATCTGTGAATTTAACTAGACTCAGAACGATTATCTGGCTTTAAAGATAAATTCGACATGTATGCCAAAGTCTCTTGGTTATCATGACGACTTAGTCCTGCCAGGATTTATATCACTGCTCGAACGCAACTATTAGTCTTGTAAACATTTGGTTGGCATTCCACAAACTTCATACACTTAAGTCAGAAGGCGTAAATCAGATCGCTTTTTACAGGTGATGTAATGCAGATTTTTGTGTATGTTTGCAGGTGTTGCTTGTTACTTTTCTAAAAAGAAAATGTGTATATTGATTGTACACTTTGCAAGTTTTTTCACGTTTTGTCCTATATATACATAGGATGTTTGCCGGTGTTTGCCTTTTCGTTGTGCTAGAAAAAAGGCCGCACAGTGGCTTGTGAAGGAACAACCCACAGATTGCAGATTGTTTTTCTCCTGTCCCCGACGAAATCTGACTTTTTCGTTTAAAGCATACTGGGACCTTTAAGTCGTTCAAGGGAAATTTAGATACACTGTTTTTAGCTTTCACCTGGAAGCTCAACTTAATGTGTGGCTGAGAGAAGAATATTTTCATAGTTTGCCGGTTGAAGGCAATAAATAAATGTGACCACGAAAACAGAATCCCCGAACCTAACATTATGGCTTTGATAAACACCCCAAAAAATAATGGACGTAAACTACAGAGGTTTACAAAGGTTTTTAGCAAATTATGCCAATCACTAGTCCCCAAAATAAACACAATTATTAGTATGTGCTGACTTATAAATTGGAGAGAGGAAACGTTAAGTCAAGCGTTTTCTGCTGTGTATTTGCACACAGAGCACTCAAGGTCACTTTGTATTTTAAGCAACCATCACTCCTGTGTACCAATGGCAAATTGCGTCAGCTAATCCTTTGTTTTAATAATGTTTTCAACCTATTCTGAGGTATAATTTGACTTTAAAAATAAGTAAGGGGGATATGCTTTAAAGGAGGCAAAACATTAAAACTAATTTTGTGCCAACCCTAGGATGAGCAGACCCACTCTGGGGAAGGCTTCAAAGCCCGGCCGAATGAGAACCTTTTGGGAGGAGGAGCAGACAGTCTCACCTCTGCAGACATTCCTGGTCTCTCGTCCAATGGCCTCACCCATAGCTGCACAAGCATTGGCAGTAGCAGTGGCAGTAGTGATATTGGCAGGGGGATGCACCAAACGTGTAAGTATTGCTGATTGCCTAAATCGTTCGCAAATGCCTTCACACTTTTGTTACACAATGCATCGTGTGCTGGGCCAGTCTTTGGAGGACTGACTGCTGCAACACATTCTTATTATTTGTTTATTTGAAATGATTTTATTTTCTTCCTTTTATTTTGTTTTTGATCCCCAGCTTTGTAAACAGGGAACTGCTGCAAAGGAGACGTAGTCTCACTTGATCGTGTATCAACAAAATTAATATATATTGGATTAGGGTTGTTAATGAATAATTGATTAACGAATCTTTTTCACTAACAGTTCATTCGATCAAGAGTTTCAAATTAAATTATTATTTTCATTATTATTTTTCAATTTGCGGTTTCGTCTTTTAGATGAAATTAGATGAATGGCATAAATACACTCCCTCTATGAATACTTGTGTGAGTTGCATCAACGTACAATAGCAATGCAGTTAATAACTTAAATGGATGTACTAAATGTATCATTGTGTGCAATTATTATTGTCAATATGTTTACTTTTTTGTTTGTTCAGCTGGGACTTCTGGAAAACAAAGCAGAACTTCAGACTTTAAGCGGGATGAGCAGGAGGCGTTGCATCATGCCTCGTCCTCTAGCATCTACCAGAACTGTGCTCTTGAGGTGAGACATTGAGAGCTGTAGAAATACAAAATCACATACATATTCTTAAAGTCCACCTCCAGTCATTTTATAAAACATTTTAATATTTTCTGCTTAAAAGAATTGTAATACATGTTGGTTTCTGCCTTAGAAAGTAACTGCTATTAAAGTCAGTCTGAATAATCACAGCCACAATGGGGTGTAGTACAAAATATCAATCTTTATTAATTCCTCATATATAAATATATAAATGCGGTTCATAAAACGGGAGGAGAACCATCAATTGGGGTGGCCAGCTACGGCAAGACAACCAATTATATTAAGGAACACCTACAGGGGGACTAAGCGGTAGCTTAAAGCACAGCTCTAAACATGGCACACTAACACCCTGTAGTAAGGCCCGCTCTAAACACAGCACGCTGACCCTCTTTATTTAAAGGCACGCTACGAACACAGCACACTAACCCCCTCTAGTAAGGCACACTATGAACACAGTACACTAACACCCTCTAGTTAAGGCACAGTACACACGGACACCCTCCAAACGAGGCACTGTACATGATGACCCGTTACACAGCAAGGCAATACACCACCCAAGGTGAACCTGTATGGAAGTCCTGCCTGTGGCTCGCAGCTACCCACCCTCACCTGTATTCTCTCCCCACTCATAATTATAAAATAGGCCTATCTAGAAACATACACATCCATTAGTATTAATACTTAACTCGCCCACTTGGGGAGACTGTCCCCCATGGGTGTGAGCTTGGGGACCCTTTCTTACCAATATTGTTCACCATGGGTGAAAGAAATGCATGTCTTTGTTGTCCATCTAAAGGTGCTGATGTCCAGCTGCTCCCAGTGCCGCTCCTGTGAGGTGTTGGTTTACGACGAGGAGATCATGGCTGGCTGGACAGCCGATGACTCAAACCTCAATAGCACCTGTCCCTTCTGCCAGACCTCCTTCTTGCCTCTCCTGCATGTTGAATTCCACGACCTTCGACCCAAGATAAGGTAACCAGTCTTTTAGACCGTTTTCCGTCCTTTTGGTTTTGTTATATTTGTAATGTGTCTGGTTGGGGCTGGTAAGCTTATAATTGAGTATAATCAGAATCTTAATATTTATTCTGGCAAGCCAAACCAACATCAGGTCAAGTTGTAAAATTCCAAATGTATTTCTTGTGGCATTCTAATCTAATTCCATAATGGTCAAAGGATGTGAAGTCCAATGTAGTTTACAAAATTCCTATGATCTTTCCTTGAGGGCGGTGTTCGCCCTCCACAGTGCTAAATTCTCAATCATACCGAAATCATTTATCTTCAATTGAACTGTCTGTTTTGGCCTTGTGTCTCAGCTCTGCACAGGAACCTTTGAAGTTGGACCCTCTGGGTCTGCTGGAGATCCAGGCAGAGAAGCAGTGGTCATCACTGACACGCAGTAGCAGTACAGGGGGTCCTCTCCAGAGCCTGGACTGTGAATCGAGACCCGCTCATGGGGTTTCCACCATCAGCCTGCCATGCAGCCTTAACGAGGTATTTGATTGTCGAGGACAGTCAAAATAAAGTAAAACTAAATAGAAAAGAACGTTTTCAGTTCAAGAAAGTGCAGATTTCTACAGGACTTAACACCTCAGAACCACTCACAAAGCACAAGCCTCACATACAATGGAAGTCCTTTTTGGATACATTTAGCAGTGGATCTGTGCCCCAGCAATCGTTTCAGTCGTTATGAAGACCTATTTTTTTTTTTGCCTATGCTTTATATATTTCACAATGTTTCAATGGACTTTTATAAGGCTTTGGGTTTTGTACTGTAATCCAAATGTATGGCCCCTTAATAATTACTATTATTAGTTTTGCATATAGTACAGCAGAGTCTCACCAAAGCAATACACTCTTACCACCATGGAATCAGACTGATCAAAATGAATAATTAATTTTCAAATTAATAATTAATAAATTGTTTAGAAATTAGAATCTGGACACATTTTGGTAGACTTTTCCCACATTGAATTTAAGTATCTTTGTTATTTATCTATTTATTACGTGCTCGGCTCAGAACGTACTGGAGTTAAAGTCGATTTTGGATTTTTTTATCTCCAGAGAGTTTTACCCTTTGCTCAGATAAAGTCCAAAATTAAAATAGGTGTAACAAAATAATATTGCTTGATGATAATAATAATAATAATAACTAATAAAGATTGAACTACACAATATAAACATGCTGTTTTAAGCCACTTCTATACTTGTATCCAAACTTACATTCAAAGCAAAGTATGGGTTTGGGACCCTAAACTGCCTTTTTCAGAATACAATTGATTTCTTTTCCATAAAAACCTACTAAAGCTGCATGTGTTTTGATTACGTCAGGAATCTTGTGAAAAAAAGAGGGCAAATCCAAAGCCTGTGTCGGTGCCCTACCTCAGCCCTCTGGTGCTGCGCAAGGAACTGGAGAGCTTACTGGAGAACGAGGGAGACCAGGTAAAAGTCGCATGTGCACACTAGTTAGTGAATCACAGAGAATAGTGTATTGATCTGTTACTATTTAGATAAGTGAATCTAATATTAGGAATATTATAACCAATTACAGGTCATCTACTCACACAAATTCCTGAGCCAGCACCCCATCATCTTCTGGAACTTGGTGTGGTATTTCCGCCGCCTAGACTTACCTTGCAACCTGCCAGGACTAATCCTTACGTCAGAGCACTGTAACAATGGGGTACAGGTGAGGATTGCGTTTTTCTGATTCTTACCTTAGAGCAAAGCAACAGTTGAGTACAATTAAAAAAAATTCTGTTTGATATTAAAAATAATTCTTAAACCTTTCAACAAAGAACAAGACTAGCGTTGATTGGAGTGAATCAATGACAACTAAGATATTTAGCCAGGCAACCTCAAAATGAGCGTTTTGAACACAAATGTAGGAGGGAAAGACAACTGTGCTGACTTTGAAAGGTCATTAGCTGACCATTTATAGAAATAATGTTTGTTACTCATCTTGTCAAAGTTTGATCACGCTTTTTAAGCGCTTGGAATTTGAAAGAGAAAACATTTCCAGACAAAGTTACAGTAGACTTACAATACAAGTTCTTTTAGTGTGTTGTTTATGAAAAGGGCATGGTCTCAGGCTGTACCCCTACTTGTCACAAATGGGCATGGAGCATACGGTACAAAGAAAATTAGCTCACAGTTATTATAAAGCTAAATGTGGTGATTGCATCGCTCAAATACTTTTAAGGATACAGTAGCTTTTTCGAGTTTTTGTATGCAATACATCCTGTTTTTTACAGGATACTTGCAATCGTTTGTTTAGGCACAAGTAATGAGAATGTTATCTTAAATGTGCATTATAGTCAGACTGGCCAAAACGTGCCAGAATGCTTCAACCATGAAGGCGCGTACTTCTAAAACTAGGTGTACTGCAACATGCCAATTGTGGAACTCCAGAATATATTTTGTTATTTAATATATATATTGCTGTCTTGCTCAATATATTTTGGGTGTTCTTTTCCCCCTGAAGTTGCCTCTGACTTCACTGTCCCAAGACAGTAAACAGGTGTACATTCAACTCTTGTGGGACAACATCAATTTGCATCAGGAGCCTGGGGAACCCTTGTACAAGCTTTGGAGAACACTGTGTAAGTGAATCTATTTCCTATACCAAGTTTAAGCCTTACACTGGTGAGCATTACACTGCTAGACTTTTTACAAAGACCAAAGAATATGATCACATTTCACCAATTCTCAAATCACTGCACTAGCTATATATATATCGGAAATTTTTTACCCCCTAATATTGGTATCGGCGCCAAATATCCAGGATCGGTTGGGCTCTATTGACAACAGAGGTATTTATGTGGCGTGAACAGCAAACAGGAAGTAGAGATTTTGAGGGCAAAACAGGCCGAGAATCAAACTAAATTATCTTGAGATTGTTTATAGAAAAATCAGAGTACAGAACTAAGTCAAGTATTGAAGCTTGTGTATATGAGTGATGAAACTTGGGGCCACTAATAATGTTGCTCCAAAACTCTGTGTCCTAGTGGAGCAGAAGGGGATGTTAGCCCCTACAGAGCACCAGGAGACACGAAACCTATTAAACAGCATTGTCAGGAGCATCCAGACCAATGACGTCTACGGTCCTATCAACCTGCTCCTCAGAGAGGTAAAACGTCGGCCACAGGTGAAACGCCAAAGGTATGTATTCCATTCACTTTCGGCCAATACAAATCGTTGCTAGAACTTACAGAAATCATGCTATCAGAAGTTAATAGGAATCATGCTATCAGAAGTTAATAGAAATCATGCTATCATGTAGTGGAGGTAGCTTGTAAAACTTATCGGTTTAATTTTATCTCCGACACAATGAGGGTCGGTAGGACGCCATTGTCAGTGTTGAGCACCTTTACTTTTCACTATTCATAGAAAGAATAAAAGCACCAAATGCAGTTTCCGGGGGTCAACAAAGTGATTATTCTTTGTAAGGATTGAATGAATTTGCACAGCCATTTGACTAACTCGCATGCCAAACAGGTTATATTTGCCATTTCTCATGTGCCTCAGTTGTCTTTCAAGTGGATGTACTACTTGAAAATGAGTTAACACCCCATTACGTTGAGCCCTGCGGATATTCCTTTCCTGATTGTTTATTCATGACCCCTCAATTCTGTCTGGCTGTCTTCTTTGTTTCTCACGTTTGACTTGATGTCATTCAGAAGTATCTATCGGGAGATACTTTTTCTTGCTCTGGTGGCTTTGGGACGAGAGAACATTGACGTGGGTGAGTACATTCCTTTCCAGAAAACAGGACATATTTCAATCTGTCACAAAAGGGACACTTTATCAGTACAATTTAAATGATACATTTTTAATGAAGGCCTCCTTGTGTGTGTGTGTGTGTGTGTGTGTGTGTAGAGGCTTTTGACAAGGAGTATCATCTAGCATATGAGAAGCTGAGCACAGAGCAGCAAAAAGCTCTCCAGCCGATCGATCGACCCCCAAGCAGCAGCATTCAGTGGTGCCTGAAGTGCTTTGGAGCCCCATTCATCTGAGCACTCCATTCTGCTGGATAAGGGAGGAGGAGACACAGGAGCAGCTCCGGCGAGGACGCAAAATGAAGAGGGAGGAAATTATCAGCACAAGTGGCTTCCGATTAGGTATAGACATTCTGCAACTTATTGCCCTCGTCTTCTGTGCAAAAACTACTTTTGTAACTAATTTGTATGTTTAGAATGGATGTGTATGTTTAGTAATGTATTAAAAACCTTGTGTTTCAGAAAGTGAATTTATTTTTGAAATAGAATTTTCAGTTCATAGTAATTATGAATGACAATTGACATAAGTTTGTACTTCCATAGTTGCAGTCTTAAATTGCACTGTTTTGTCTGTATCCAACTGGTAATCTGTCCTTACTCTCCTCTCAGTATTTGGACTGTTTATTACGTGTGCTTTTTGCGTTACTTCATATGAGGTTGATTGTATTACAATAGGACCCTAGATGTTTTGAGATCTTTGTGCAACGAGTTCTTATGAGAAATAATTGTATTTTCATACAGCCACGTAGCCTAATAATTGCTTCATAGACGGTTATATAAAATGCCTTAACTTTTCTTATTTGAACATAGGTGTGTGCACTATATTGTCAGTTATGTTTTATCCTTACTCACACTTTTGTGTTAAAGTAGAATCTACAAATGACACACTGTTAGTTCAGTCCAATGTCCTGTGGTAGAATACTGAATTCTGATTCTGATTCTACGAGGGATTCACAGCCTGTTTGCTCTCTTGACTCCTCTGTAGAAGAGCAGAATATGAAAGGACATTCACTTAGTATTTATGAAGATTTATTCACATTCCAAAGTTGAGTACAGAGTTACAGTAAGCCGTCTTGTCGTAAATTTAATTGCGAGTCTCCGTCTTAAAAACCTGTGTTCATCCTACAAAAACCATGAGGTTAATTCTTCAGGAACGTGCATCGTGATTTATAGGAGGCAAACTGTGTGCACATTTCCTAACTAATCCGTGCCGTTATTCTTATTTAACTAAATAGGATCAAACAGTTGTTGAAAAGTAATGTCAGCATTTAGACTGCAACTTTTTTTTTTCATGAACAGAGAATATACACAGAATATCGAAACTATATAAACTGACGCTTTGCAAGTCTTTCCACTCCTGTCATTGGGAAATGAATCTCGGGAGTCAGAGGCTGACACAAATTAATTATGTATTTTTGAATTATGAATTGCACTCCTCGCTGTGTAATTGATTGAGTTATTTATGTTTTGTCAACATGTCCATTGTGTAGTAGCTATTATTATTATTGTGATGAGCCTAGCTGACAGTCAGATTAACGCCTTAAACCTCACTCGATGCCTAAATCAATCTTAAATTTTTTTCATTTAAATGATAGATGATCAATAATTGTATTTAATCCTATAATTACATTTTGATCGTAGAACAATAGATAATACATTGAATTTGTATACATTTGTCATGATATTGTATATTTCATTCTTTTTCTATTTAAATGGCAATGGGGTTGAAGGGGATGGATTAAATATTTAGCTATCTTTATGGTCCCTTGGAATGGACATGTCACAATTGGCAAGTAATAAAATATGTTTTGATCTATTGTTTTGTTATTTATATATCTATAATACACTCATGAAATACTACTGTTTGGCATTGTCTGGGATATCGTAATATACTAGATAGTCCTTTGGAAATGGGAATTATCCCATTGATGCTTTACCAAAAATACCATATTATTTCAAATAAAGCCCCCCAGACATGGAAACAGCTTGAAAATAAGAAAAAATGAAAAAGGTAAAGAAAATGAACATGTGTGGAAGCAAAGAGGTCATTTTGTTGTTGCAATTGGAACCACTTAATTATCAAACACATAGTTCAATGGCATCCATACATTCAGATCAATACAGTAAATACACATACACATGTAAAGACACAAAGGCTTAATGCAAAAGAAAAAAAGTATCACAATGTCAAGTGATTAAAGTGTAGGTAATTGAGAGGGGAAATATTTGCTATAGTGTTTATGAAAAATCTGAAAGGAGATTTCTATAAAGGGGATCCAAGTGTCTACATTTCTGACAGAACTTACATCTGTTATATCAGATGTTCTAATGTAATTATGGATAGTACTTATTTAATCCACATCTGTCAACGGGGTTTATCAAACTTCCAATTGCAGAGAACAAGTCTCCAGGCTATAAGTGAGGCAAATGCTAGTCTGAACCTATGGAGATACAGTAGTTTGCACGGTTGCCTTTGGAGTTACATGAAGTCTGATCCACATAATGAATGATGGGCCGGATCCAAATCTTTCCTGAATAGCGAGATGGTACTTCCATTTGACCCGATCAAAGGCTTTCTCTGCATCTACTCATTGTTGGGTACAATGAGAAGAGTACAGCACATGAACAGTTTACACATGGTGTAAATCCACCTACTCATTAACTAAAACTATTTTACCAGCAACAACTATGTATCTGCCATTAGTGTCGGCAACTACTGAGGTTGGAACAAAAGGTATTCCTTTTTGATCAGTACGGCTGTACTTCTGGACCTATCCTCGTATTTGGAACAGAATATCTGCCCAATCCAGCCTCTAGTTCAGTGCTGTCAGTTGTGGGGAGGTGGGTCTCTTGTAGAAAAAGCCCAGAGATTTCAGGTGTGCAAACACATGGCTGAATTTAATTGGATAGTGAATCCCTTTAATATTCCAGCTGGTGAGTGGAATAGATAGTGCCTTAAGTACTGGAACTAGGTGACGCCACGATATATTAAAAGCTGAGTAATGAGATCAAGCAGTTCGGATCCGGTTCAGTCATTTCAAAATTAAAAAATACATATAAAAATAAATTAAAAGTTAAATTAAAATAATTTTGTTATTTTAATTGTCTCAGATTGCTATGTTTATATGCCTCTTATGGTGTGTATAGCTGCTGAAAAAAAACAAAAAACAAATGGGTTTAATTCCTAGACAGGTTGTTACATCCACAGGAAAAACCACAAAAAAAGGAAAATAAAATCTAAAAAGCCAAACTTTTATGTTTGAAGAATTTTTTCGGACTATCAAAATGAAACTTAATTTAAATCAGCTTTTTAAGTGAAACACGAAACAAAACGAATAAAAAATTATTGTAGAATGTTGAGGCTCGTGGCGTTCCGCATACCATCACTCTTCACCAGAGTCTTCCTGGCTTGCAGGAAGCAAATCATCACATGCGTCAGCACATTTCCTTAGGCTCTTAAGACACTTGTCTAGCCTTTTGATAAACAGTGTTACGTCATCCCTGGTGATGCCGACGGCCGAAGCAGCATTGAGGTAGGGACACGGGTACACCTCCGAATGGGACATGAAGCCCCGAAACAGGTGACCGCTCACCATCTGCTCATTTCCTAATGAGACCACTCTAAAAACAAACAGAGGACAAGAATCTCATTTGGCAAAGTATTCTTTCTTTTTTATTTGAAAGTAGAACCAAGGCTTATTCAGTAAGACCTCAAAGGAAGATAAATTTGCTAGACACCAACTGCTTAGTTATGTTTTCTGTCTGTAGCCCAATTCTGACTTTCTGATGCTGCCTTTAGTTTGTTAAGACGGGAAGCTGGGAAAAATCTGCAAATTGGTGGTTGGTTATTCAAGCCGGTCTGTTCTTACCTGGCCCCCGATACCTGCCGAGTGAAGAGCATCGAGCCAAGCTGAGTCACAGCCTGTTTACTGTGCGCCTGAAGGCTGTCAAGTGACATTGCTACAGGGAGAGTGGCACACACACACACACACACAAAACTTAAAAAATATTATATAGAAGTATGTAGGCTTTACTTCACTCTGTTGACCTATGAAGATGTTTGCAGGTGTGTGAACAATCCAAATCTGCTTACCTAGTGATATGGGGTTATGAGGCGTGCGCAGCAGGCGTTCACCGTGCACCTTGGCTAGTTTGGACAACTCCTGCTCCAGGTAGGAGTATATCTCCTACAGATATGTGGATAGTAGGAAGAAGCATCCTGAATAGCATCAGAAAAACACTAGACATGTCTCTAATAACTACATATTACTATTACTGGACCTCCAACTAATATGCCTGTATTTGAGATTGCTACAGCATAAGTGAAAGTTGAGACTAGTAAACTCCTTTACATTCCTGTACCGTCATATTTAGAATCATAAAATGTATGATTGTTCTGAATAAAGGGGCACTGCACAATCAGACTAAACCAGCTAATGTAGAACAGTTTATTCTGGTTGTAGATTAGGCATGTTTTAAGGATCTGATGAACTTTTTACTGTAACAACTACAGGTATCACACATCAGACATATTTCTGCATAAAATCTGAGCATTTCCTCAACTATCTCTCTTTAAATAACCCAATGGCAAGCTAACATCACGCTTTAGATATAGTCTACCCTGGATCCTAAAATACAGTACATTTACAGTCTGTGTTTAATGGGAGTGTAAAGAGAGCTTAGCTCTACCATTTATACACATGTAAAGCTAAAATCGTTACTCGCCTTTCTTTCCGATAGAAGTTTCTTGTAGCCGCTGGCGCCCAAGCTCAGCAATGTTATGATTAGGTCTAGGGAAGGTGAGGCTGAGGCACGACCTGAACAAACGGAGCACAACAAGCCAGTCAGGTGGTAGAAGGCAATATGACTTTACTATGGCAGAGCATTCAAACCAAAAAGAAACCTGACTGTCCTGACCAATCCTCCCAATTCACATATTTAGCCTCATGGTATCTTCATCTATCGTGTAATAAATTTTTTCGAAAGCCATTTGGCCACTTTAGTGTGTTACAAACAAATCTTGAACGAAAGCGTTGGACTTGCAACTATGAGTGCAATTTATCCCTAATGCTTTGGGCTCAATGTCCACATTTGCAAGCAAGAACACAATGTACAAGGTGATGATGCTTACATCATAAACAAAAACATAAATAATGAACACATTTTGTTTCAACTGTAGATAGGCTGAACCCAAACAATAATTAATTTATCTGCATTATTGACATTGGGTGTGCTGTCCAGTCTACTAGTAGATAATTACAGTAACAATCATATGTAAAAGTGATTTAAATTTTGGACTAATTGACTGTCTTACAGTTTTACCGTCAAGATTTTTTACATCCATTTTTTTGAGCAAGTACGGTTTCCCCATTTGGCACCTCCGGAGGAGGAAAAAACATTGAGATTGAACAAAAAAATTTATAATATTAATACTAATCATGCTACTACTACTACCAGTGATAATAATAATAATAATAATGGGCTATATGTTTTTAGTTTCATACTTCCTTTTGTACATTTGCTACGAAACCCCTAAAACTTCCTTGCCACACCCCAGTTTGGGAACCCCTGTGCAAAACTATCCCCATAGGTTAATCCCATATTACTACAATTTATTTTATTTCTTTCGAACACTACAAATTGTGGAAAAGTCCAAGGTGGGTTTTGAAATGCAAGGCTCTCCAAGTGATATTGTTGATGTACATTTTGAATGACAAATTTTACAATTGCTGTTGATCTTAAATCTCATGTAAGTTGTTTGTGTGAAGTATTCACTAACCTGGGTACATTTTGCTGATCTCCTGAATGAAAGACTCATCAAAGCCGGCAACAACGGCACCACCAACCGGTATCATGAAGTTTTTGTCCAGGCTTTGAACAAAAGCATCTATCCTTCCTACACGAGCACCCTGTCCATAGAATTAAATGGAAGTGAGTGACAGCTACAGAACCGTGTTTCAGCTGCTAATCCTTGGCAGTGGCTCACTGCCACAGTTAAATTATTTCCTGCACAAAATATCTAAAAAAAACACTGAAGTGTCCAAATTTCTAGTTTGGCTTTGTATATTTCCACCCCAATCCATATTTATTTTTTTATGCAGTTCAGTAAGTAATTATTTCCTACACAATATATCTCAATTTTGAGGATAAAATAATACTAACACTGAAGTGTCCAAACTTTCTAGTTTTGCTTTGTATATTTTCACCCTAGATACGCTGATAAGCTTATACTGTCCACCCCATATTTGTTTTTATGTAGTTCAGTTAGCATCGACCCATCTAGAGGATTTCAGCGTTTCTTCCTTTTGTTGGTGATCAGAAAGGTCACACTCCTCATGTGTGGTGCCCTTATGAATTCTTCCCTAAAAATCTTTTTCCTGAGTTTTATCTGTTTTCCAAAAGCTCTATCAGTTGGCTGAATGGGCTTATGACAGAAATATTGGTATAGGCGTATATGTATTCCAATATGTTTTTTTAAAGAACATATAATGCAGAGAAAGATGCATGGGGTGATTTAGAAATTGTGTCATCACGTAGTTTGTCCAGCAAAGCGCACTCTAACTCCATTGTTTACAATACCATGAGTAGTTGACAGTTACTCCTCAAATTAATAAAACATTTAAAAAGGACTTAAGTGTAAAATACGTATTTATATTATACATGTATAATTCATGCCCCATTAGACCCAATTACTGAGTGTTCAATTTACAATTCAAACCTGTACATTTGGTGAAAACATCAGTTTTATCATGGATGTTTCTGATTCACGGGGACGCTGGCTAGCATTAGGCATCATTATACAGGCAGCATTTGGGTTATTATCGTCCATTAGTGTTTTTCATTTACATTAAGGGGAGTGAAATTTACTGCTCAGTGCACTAATGTCAGACTAATTTTGGACATTAAACCGTAAAAGATCCAGTTAGTTACAGTAAACTGTATGATCAAAAACAAGTCGATATCATTAATCATTGCAAAGCTCCTAATAAAAGTATAACTTCATATCGCTAGGAGCCATCTAGGCACAAAGTAAAATCAAATGCAAAGAAAAGACTATGTACGGAATGTAAAAGTAGATTTCATAACTTTTATATCCTTGAACATACAAAGATGTTTATATTCACAAAACAAACAATAAACAAAATCCTTTTAAGACATTGTACAATCAATGATTTCAAATCATATGTATCTGACCAGGGAATAAATTAGGTTTTACCGTATCAAAAGATTTGAGGTTGAAAAGTACCTCAGTACCTGCTGTATGAGGTGCATACACTTGGATGACTGCACTCCGTAGGCATTATTGACAATGTGGGGGATGTTGTATTTTGCACACATAGTGGCCAGTTCCTCCAATCTGAAAAACAGAATGAGATTCTTGGATTAATAGACAAACTGGTAGAAAATATGCTGTGAATAGGCAAACTGGTAGTAAATATTTCATTTTCATTTATATTGTATATTGTAATTGTAATATTTACTGTAAGGTGACCTTGAGTGTCTTGAAAGGCACCCTCAAACTAAATGTAGTATTATTATTATTATTATTATTTAATGCTGTGAATAGACAAACTGGTGTTTAATATTCTGCCAATAGGCAAACTGGTAGTAAAGATGCTGTCAATAGGCAAACTGGGGGGTTACTAGACACTCCCCCTTCTTTCCCTCCAACCGATGGGCACTTAAGGGAATATTTTATTTCTGACGTTTAACTTT
>JAVQIZ010065585.1:0-28180 GCA_036023535.2 Galaxias brevipinnis
GGGACAGACAACAACTCACACTCACATTCACACCTACGGACAATTTAGAGTCACCAATTAACCTGCATGTTTTTGGACTGTGGGAGGAAACCGGAGTACCCGGAGGAAACCCACGCAGACACGGGGAGAACACGCAAACTCCACACAGAAAGGCCCATGGGCCAGGTGGGGATTGAACCCAGGACCTTCTTGCTGTGAGGCAACAGTGCTACCCACTGAGCCACCGTGCTGCCTGTTCCTCTGTACCCTTCGCTTTTTAATTCTGGAAACTCTTTTCAACCCCTCAAATGGGCTAACACTCGGTTTCTGACAGATTGAATGTGTGAGGCCATTAGTAGGTACGGAGGAGTGTGGCTGTTGTCAACCAGCCAATTGGGAAGCCCTAGAACTATTTGCATTGGGGCAGGTGTGCTGCTGGCAAATCATGAATCTCAGTGAGTCATAAGTTGTACTACCAGACTGTCTAAGTCATAGCTGTTCCCCAAGATTACATCTTTATGCCAAGCCAAAACCTCCTCTTGATAAGGAGTAGGAGAAACTAGGCATACTAATGTGATTTAGGGCTCCATAATGGGGTGGGGGTTTTGGCATGATTTATACTTGCTAATTTGACCTGGGATATGGTGTCGTTTTTTAGTCCATCCCCAACTGTACCTGAAGAATAAGGCTTGATGTGATTTGTGATTGCGTGTGTTTTTGAATGTGGTCGCAGGTGTACGAACATGGTCTGTCATGACATATACTCATGCACACACACACACACACGCAGACACTCACAGCTGGTCACTAATGAACAATATAGTACTGGCCACACTGTTAATCTGGCAATTGTGTTGCAGTCTAATATAAAAGCTCTGGTGTATGAAGTTACCCGGGTTAGTCAGTAGCTCTCTCTCTCTCTCCCTTGATTTAAATCACCCCCCAATCTCTCTCTCTCTCTCTCTCGCTCTCTCTCTTTCGCTCTCTCTCTCGCTCTCTCTCTCATTTATTATTTCTACTCTATCTCTTGTCTGCTGCCTCCTCTTTAGCCATTATCTGTCCGCCTCACACTCTTCCTCCTAATCTATTGCTCTTTTCCTCTTGTCCTCTCCAAATTGTGTTTTGGCTCAGATTTATGTTTGGAGATTGTTGTCAGCACCGTGAGACAGTTCTGCCTTTTACCACAACACACACACACACACACACACACACACACAAACACATACGCACGCACACACACACACGCACACACACACACACACGTGCATGCACACACACACACACACACACACACACACACAAATACATAAAGAGGACTGGAATAACAGACTAGCATGATGGGGGGGATAGAATTTAAACAGTTTAGATTTGAACAGCTTGAGCCTCTTGACTAAGTTGTAAAAATTTAGTAATAGTCTATGCTGTTTCAGCTGCACCAAACCATGGCTCTTTAATGTGAAATCTAAGCTAATTACAATCAGACATCTTATGTCAGGGTTTGTAAAAGGGAAGTATACAGTGGCGAGTCGCTTGACCATACTAGAAGGCAGAGAGGTTCAACATGGTTCAATGAGAGATTTTCAGCTTTGAAAATCTCCAAAATGTCATTTTATGTATGTATGTATGTGTTTCTTGCATGTAGAATTAGGTATTTCCAAGTGATGAACAGAATTGTTGACAGCATTATAACCAGATTGAATCTGAACATAGCTGTCAAAAAGAGCTCTGGATTGCTTCAAGGCTAACTCAAAAATAGTCACAGTTAACTTAAGACAGATATAGCTTGTCCTCACTTGTTGACTGTCAAATCAAGTAGGCACTGTGAACATCCCGGTGTTTCCAACGACAACAGCTGACACATGCCAGTTCGTGGTTATTTTTTTAGTCCAGGACTCATCGCATCTTCTACTCTTTAAAACGGATGTTTACTACTCCGGCATGTCCATCTTCTTTTTGTCTTTGCTAGTTTTATGCCAGTGTACCATCCGCTCGTATCAACTGTGCATAGTGATTGGAAGGAGAAAACTTTTAAAGAAACAAAGTGAGAGGGACAAAGAGAGGGATAGAGATGGAGTGGGAGGGAGTGCTGCTTTTTGGCCAGGTCTCTGTTGCAAAAGAGATTCTGAATCCCAATGAGACTAACCTGGTAAAATATAGGTAATTATAATCATAGAAAAAGAGAGAATGAAACAGGAAGAAGAGAGAAGACAGTCGGAGTGAATATTTTCTTTCTACTTCTCCATTTCACCGCCCGTCTCTAGCAGTTTATTAATGATTGAGCATGGGGAGTAGTGCGGTGGCTTCTCCATCATGGCTTCCCCTCAGTGCTCATCAAAACCCCAGCCTTAGCATACCCATGGAAAGGAGACATTTGAATTCTGCACGTTTACATGTGTGTCTTTGCATGCATTACATTATCATGTTTTTGTAGATGTACAGTTTGTGTGTGTGTGTGTGTGTGTGTGTGTGTGTGTATGTGTTAGTGTGTGTCTGTGTGTGCATATGTCTGTGGGTATTTGTTTGTGTGTATCGATTATCTTTCCATACACTATGTCTCTGCATGTTAACCACCCCCGACCATTAAGATATAGGGTTCCTTACACACATTGTTTTTTTCCCCTCCTATTGTTTTTATTCACTTCCCGATGTTGTTCATGTTTGATTGGATCAGTTCACTCAAATTTCATTTCACTCAAAGTTCAGTGACCTCCTTTCTGGTGCTAAAGTACCATATACACTATAAATGAAGACAAAATGGCACTAAGGGACCACAGAAAAAAGCTCACAGGAAAGCTGTACATTATGCAGGCTGGGCTGAAATGGCTTCTAAAAAGCCCTTGCATTTACGTGACTTCTGCCTGCGAGTGTAGGTCTCCCCACAGTTACAGGAAGCTCTCCAACATTATGGGCATTTGCAGCCGGGGAATTTGAGTGCTGTACATTCAAAATAAACAAACACCATTGAAGTCACTGATTGAAGGGAAGTCAGCATGTGTTTGAAAAAGAAGTAATCAGCAATCAGAGATCTGAAGTTGCCTGCGAATATTATCAACAGTATTGTGCCTCAACATCGATCTCTCGATCTGTTGATCTCTCTCTCTCTCTCTCTCTCTCTCTCTCTCTCTCTCTCTCTTTCTCTGTCTATCTCTGTGTGCACTGAGGGATCTCGATTCCCTCATAGCATGTCTGTATACATAACCAATGAAAGGTTTTCAAACACTTTCAGTCCCAGGGAAAGACTACCATGCAGTATGAAAACGATACCCCAGCATGTAGAGGATCTACACAGACAGGAAGAGTGGATATGGGCCACATTGATTGGTAACGGGGGTGCCATTAGTTTTTACAAGCAATTTCGATGTGGTTTTGAACACTATATACACCATCAGCCTTCAAAGTGAGAGTACTTGTGAGTGTGTGTGTGTGTGTGTGTGTGTGTGTGTGTGTGTGTATGTGTGAGAGAGAGTGTGTGTATGTGAGTGTGTGTGTGTGTGTTTACACTATCAGCAAAGCAACAGCAGGCAACAGCCAAGAGCATTAATCAGTTGGGAAAAGGGACAGGCCTGAAGCTGAAGTATTGCCATTGCAGATGATCCATAGATCAGTGTCCTCGGTGTGTCAGGAATGCATTTAGCAAATTTAACAGGATCTGGGGCCAGATGTAGTAAGTGTGTTTGTGTGTGTGTGTGTTCATTTGTTTGCTCTTTCATTTGTCCACAGGTCCATCCATTGGTAACTCCTAACAACCATAGGTCCTTCGTAAACACAGCTGCAACCCCACATCTGCAGAGTTAGAATGAGGAGGTTGAGAGGAAATACACTTAGAGGAAGGGAAAGAGGGAGTTGGGAAAATAAGGAAGTAAGCTGCAAGGAGAAGGTGTGTATAAAGAAGTGGGAAGAGGGCTAAAAAGGGGGGGGAATAGGGGAAGGAAGCAATCGTCGGAAAACAATGGGGGAGTGAAAGAGTGGAGATGAAGTGGGAAAGAGAAGAAAATGGAAGGAAGGGAGGATGTTCTCATTAGGAGAGGGGATACAATAGAAAAGGAGGGATGAAAATGAAAGGTGAAGGGAAGCACTGAAAGGAAGGGTGAGAAACCCTCATTTCGTGTTAAGCATCTCCTTGATTGCATTCTTCTATGGCAGCCCTCAATTACAAGAGAATCCCCACTGGCTGTCTTACTCTTGTTCTATCCAACACTTATGATGCCGTAAGTATTTGATGATTGAACGAGTGAAGAAAACACTGTTGCCATCAGCACTGCAGCCGATGGAATCCGTTTGTTTGTTTTCACATACCGAGTCCTTAATGAACCAATAATCACGCCTGATTAGAAATGGTTCCACGGCGTGTCCAACTGTAGGGTGCCTTAGGCCATCTTAATAATGGTTCTCACTGTATCATTTCACACATAATTTAGCTATACAATTTAGAAACAAAATGTTCTGGGGTTAATGCTGGTATTTTATTGTCAATGAGGTTCTTGGAATATCTTGGAACATTTTGATAAATCACCTGCTTTCTCCAGGGGGGGAGGGGGGGGGGGGGGGTTGTCTTTTCCGCTGTTTGTTTCTCCCTTTTCTTGTGCACTAGATACTTGCATCATGCAAATATTTTAGAATTTCTATAGCATTCAGATATTTAGTTACTTTGAAGTGTAGAATAAAACAGATCTAACAACCCCCCTTGCCAACCTGCCTGGAAACAACTTGCATAATTGGTCAGGAGAAAATGTTGGGAAGCAGCAACGACAATTGCTCTACCAAGGTTGCCAGGAATTGAAATAATTGGGTATCAATATATGAAAGAGCAAGAAAAAACATTTTCATTTAAATATTTTCTTGCTCTGCAGTCTTTTTTATGAAATTATTTCCCTTTGTTAATATGGTAAAATTTTTTGTAATATCACGTTATCATGTTTAAACTGACAACTGATATCTAAAAGGACATCACATAAATTATGCTGGTATATTTACTTCACATAGGGTAGTTCAGCACATATTGAGGTAATACAAAGTTTTTGGGAATGCACATGTCAAAGAGAGCTACATGGAATACAAAATTATTTGCAATACTATCTAATACTCTTTATGGCCCTGTGATGGATGGCATTGTGTTGTTCGTTTGGGTGGGTATGGCTTTATAATGTTTCCCATTTATCATGTTACTGTATTTTCCTTGTTTCATGTGTGTCCCTCTCTCCGTCTCTTTGGTCCCACTCTAACATTAGCTTCCATCTCCTCCTCACAATATGTCTCCCACAGCACTGTAGTATTAGCTTCCCATCCTCCCTGCTATGATTAGATTAGGGGTGAGCTGTGTCCACGTTTGAAATAGAGGACAGTGTGTGTACTGTAATGCTGTTGTTTGGTTTTTGTATGCATGTCTGATTGTATGCTGTTTCCTATGTTTATACATTTCACAAGACTTGTGTGTTTTAACCTCTCGGACTATGTGCGTGTGTGTGTGTATGTGTGTGTGAGTGTGTGTGTGTGTGTGTGCGCGTGCATACGTGTGTGTGTGTATGTTTTAAATCACGAGTGTGTCGAGTGAAGTGCAGTTAGTGCTTCATTAAAAGAGCCATTACCTTTGCAGCCATTTCAGGTGGGTCCATGAATCCTGATTTGTTGGCGAGGTAATCAGATCGCCGTCTGCTGGCATGGTCCTTAGGGACCGACCAATCACGCTCTACCAGGTTTACGCTCTGAAAATAGGTTCAACCGATAAACACATTACAGGAGCCAGCCATCATAAGTCTACTACGAGTCGCCGCATCTGCTGTCATGCGCGCCATGGATGCAGTGTTGGTTTAGTCTTTTCAGCACCATTGACTGTACTCAGGGATTTACCTCAAGCTATCACTCCCCATGTGCCGATTAGGTCAAGTACTCTGTACATCATTAGAGTTGTACAGCATAAACTTGTAGGAATCTATTGCTGAATAAGATTTTAGGGGCAGCTGTCTATTTTTAATGAATGTATTAAATAACAACCCAATGAAAAGCTCATATGATTCTCTATCGGGGTTGTTTTTTAGACTACATATTTCCTACAATATTGGGTGTGTTTTTCTTTGTGAGTGACTGAGTGATTGACTGAGTGATTGAGTGTGTATCAGCGGGAAGCTCCTTAGCGAGTGTTGCCAGGCTGTCCGGGAGCTAAAGGAGATGTTCCTCCACCCTGCATCCACCCACTCACAGCTGCTCCCCACTAACGGCCAATCCGTGGCAGGTGTGTGCGTGCAACTGTTTTTGTGTGCATTTGAGCCGTGTGATGATGTTCATGCAACTTGGTGTGGATTTGTGTGATAACTTATTTCAGTGTTTGTGTGCCTGCTTTAGCAAATCCAACATCTGTTAGATAATTTTTTCAATTAGACAAAGTCATTTCTGTCCAGACGCTCCCCCATCCAGATAGGACTGCAACTCCCAGGGGAGCTGGGTTTGAAGCCTGTTCTACCACTCTGCTTCAATAAGCTATACAAAATAAATACTCTTGCTGCTCCTGTATTTTGCCTGCTTCCATTGGAGGCTGAAACAATGTGATTATGACTATTGTATGTATTAATGGGATTTGTTTGGGGTTTGTGTGTGTGTCCATGTCTCACCAGAGGGTCCAGTGATCTGGCGTATGCTGACTTACCCACCGACACGGAGAGCTCTTGTGGTTGGCTGCGGACTGCAGATGTTCCAGCAACTCTCTGGGATAAACACCGTCATGTGAGTACGAAGCCTTCAGATGGTAGTGATAAGTCGGACAAATGGCTGCTTTCGACACCTGCTTTAATACCAGATTGCAGCAACATGAAGGGGTTTTTGCTTAGCATGCACATTTTATTATATACACATTCATGTGTGAAGTTTATAATAAAAATATAAGAACTGGGATGTGTGTCACTATCATCAATAGTTCGATTTGTTATGTACACTCATTTGAAAACATGCTACTTTTTCTACCCACAACAGTACATTGACTTAAGCCTTAATTGAGCTTAAAGACAGGAGGGGGTCGACACTGAATTAAATTTCAAAATGAGTGTTGAGACTAAGTTCTTGTCAATATATTTTTCAGTAAATTCTTTTCATGTTCACATGGTATTTTTATGATAAGGGTCTGGGATGAAACTGCTGTCATTAAAGAGGTTGTCGATTTCACACAGCCCCTGCCTTATAATACAACACAGTAAAATACTTTTTTTTGACATATATAAGACAAAGTAGTCCAATTGAACGCACTGGATCAATTGTCACAATATTATATTGCAAAGAAATCTATCTCACTGTCCACGATTGATTACACAGAGAGCTCAGGCTACTACTATAATGTGTTATTGCCTCCACCTGCCTGAGTTGATAGAAGGCCCTCATTCCTCCGTCCATCTAAATAGAGATTGCATCGTTCATCTCTGTCGTCTATCCCCACTGAGATGAACTACATTTCAGGCATTGTAAACAATCTTTGGATTTCTGTTGCCCGGCAACCATTAGAAATGACAGCATTAGGACCAGTGTGGCGTTGTGTATATGCATGCGCACGGCCGTGGATAGAATACAAGAGCAAATGTAAAATTGGCGTGTGTGTATCTCCTGATGGGTGTACCGGAGCCACAGGTGCTGCTGACAGTCAGGGCCAGGGCACCAGTGCTGACACAGTCGATCTGTCAGGCGTAGACGTAGCCCTCTCAGTTGGAACAAAGCTGCGCGTCTCTCTGCATATTTTTGTGCCCAACTGCCTGCCTTCACATCGTCTGTCGGGCTGGCCCTCTGTCTGTCTCTCTCTGCATATCTGTATATCTCTGCCTGCCCTTCTAGCCTGCTGTCAAGCTGTCTGGCTTCTTTTTATCAATAATTATCCATAGTTATTCTTTCAATTGGTTGTTATATTATTGGTCCATTAGCCTGTTTGTCTCAGCCTGTCAGACATTCAATCTGTCAGTCCTTCAATGTATCAGTCGGTTTGTCCATCTGTCTGGCTTTCATTTTATTCACTCTTATCCACATCTGTTTTAATAGTCTGTCTGCCTCTCCCTTGTGTCTGGGATAATGTTGTCTCAGTCAGCATCTTGTGTCTAAGGTTTGTGTCCTCCTGTACAGAGCAAGACTTGGGGAGGCCACTCGGCTGGAAAGGCGCTCTTCTTCCTTTGTACTCGTGTCACATTCAGCCAAGGGCTCTATGTCTGTGTCTATGTCACTCAGTGAATGACTCAGCGCGTCGTTTAGGCAGTTGAGTGGCAAGTCAGACTTAAGCCTCCCGCTTGGGTGGTTAAACAGAGTGTGCAAGGCAGACCGAGAGAAAGTGGGACAAAAAGTGAGTAGAGGGAACGCAGTCTGCCAGATGAAGCACTCGTGGAGATAAACAAAAGGCACTGACAAAAGACAAATCTGTCATCGCTACAGCTTCCCGTTATGTGATACGTTCTCTCTCTCACAAACAGACGCTCACAAACACACACACGCACACACATGCATTCACATGCTGAAAAACACATCCCCAGTTGGTCGCTCTCACACTGCTCCGTAGACCCTGAACTCTGCTCTCTGAGGTCCGCCTTTGATCATAGGGATTCCTTTTTAACAGTGGCTTTCACATACTGTCAAGTGGCCTAGTGTCAAAGGCAGTGCTGCGGTTAGCAGAGGCCTGTGGCCCCTCTCCCGACTCACTCTGTCAAACACAGATTCAGATCTGTTCACAGAATACACTTACTTGCAACCGACAAGAAAATGTTTCATGTATACAAATGGCCTAGCTTCAAATGGATGCCAAACACCTTCACACTGAGCTGGGTTACATCAAAGTTGGACTCCTCGCCCTCTCTGGGGTGTAGCTCTGAGCAGGTGCAGTTTGGACAGGAGCTTTTGTTTGGCTGTCAGAGGCTTTACTCCAAACTCGGCTGGTTGTCAGGGGTGTTAGGCTGATGATGTGATCATCAATAGTCTGCAAAGGTCCAGCGGGACCCGCCTGCCGATCAGCTGACAGCCTGAGCTATATCGACCGTCTGGGGAGACGTGTTCCCTGGGCTCTGATGTTCTCTTCCCGGCCTTGTATCAACTCTGATCAGCCCAGGAAGAGAGCTTTGCAGACGGACCTGTTGTGTCTACCTGGCACTTTCTTGTTTTATTCCTTGTTCTGTTCTCTCCTTCCACTGCTCTCTTGATGGCCGTCTCCCTCATTCTCACCGCCCCGTCACTCTTTGTTCCCTTTAAGATTCATTGTGTCTGAAACTGAAGATACTATGGATAGCTCTCGCTCTTGCCCCCCTCTCACAGCCTCCCTGACTCTGCCTGTCAGTCAGCAAAAGTGGAACAATTTGAAACAACAATGGGGGAATTATCTGGACGAGTGAGGATGTCATCCTTTCCTATTAGCCATGGAATCAGAATGATTCGATTAGCCACATTATCCAGCATGCAAAGGTCAGGCTGGGCTGCCAAGGACCATTGTTGTGGAGGGGTCCAAAGAGGGAGGGAGAAGTAGACAAAACCATAAGTGGAGAAGAGATAAAATGGCATACTGGTGGGACAGATAAAGAATGGGAACGGGGGAAAGAAAGAATGAAAGAAAGAAACAAAGAAAGAAAGAAAGGTAGCAAGAAGATGTAGTTGGGAGTGGACATATTGGTGAGTCCAGTAATTCAGGATGGCAGACTGGCACCTGTTGAAATAATCATATTTCTATGTTTTGATTTGCATAATTATTGTTTATTGATTACCATATTAGTTATTGCAGTGACATTATCATCTTAATCATATTTTAAGAATACTGGTTCGTCACCATGTCTGGGTAGTTGATAATAGCTGAATGTAGGACGGTTTCACCCATTTCTATCAGCACTATCACCTGCTTATTCTAAGCCAGGGACATGTTGTTTCCAGGGTATAAGTATTCTGTACTCCACTCTCAACTTAGGCACACTCTATTGGTAGAGGTTGGCATCAGAAGGTCCATTGACAAATTAGTTCTATTTCCTTTGTCAATGCTAGTGTGATTAATTCTGAATAAATTCTTACAACCAGATTATACATACAAAAGAACTTCATCCACACACTGTCAGTAGCTCTGGTCTATAGGGAGGAGAGTCCGGTGTTCACAATATGGACATGAGCTCAGAGAGACGACGCCAGCATGACACCAACAGCACTAAACGTTATAGGTTATCAGTGTTGATACATAACAATTCTAATCATAATATTACATATAATTATAACATCATGATGTTGGAATATTTCCCAAGTAAACAATTATTGTTTATAACAATAGTTACAAAGGTTTTGTGTTTGTCATCTCTTGTTTCTCGTTACCCAGCAACCTGCCAATCAATGAATCTGTCAGATTGTTTTGTTGCGAATTTATTTATCAGCATCTTGGCCTGCCAGACGTTTTATAGACAAATGTAATATTTGAAATATTGTTAGAATCCAGTTACTCATAGGAGTGAGTCATCTGGCAAACCTGCAAAGAGTGGCAAACATTTTCAAATGTATGTGTCTGTGTGTGTTTATGGGTGTGTGTGTTTGTGTTTACGTATGCGTGTATGAAGAAGTGAGATGCCAAGATTTGATGATTTATGACTATGTGCGTATGCTCGTATGTGTTTACTCGTGTCTTTTGTAAGGCATTCTAATTTGTCAGATAACAGTTACCGAATATACCTCCACATATGCGTGCGTTTGAATGTGTCCTTGCAACTACTCTGCGGTGTGGGTGTGTATTGCTTTGTGTGTTTCCTACTGCACAGTACGATCTATAAGCAGCTTAGCTAGTAGACCCCAGTGTGACACGCCGTTATTGTTTCTTATGCAAATCACATAAGGGCTCACGTAATGAGACCATGCTAATGTTTTAACTGCCTAATAGGAGCCTCTCATACTGCTCTTCCACAAACACACAGGCCTCTCATTTGGTTAATCCGAAGCAAGCCACCATTTAGATCCAGACAATTTGTTCTTTTACAGGCACTGATGCAAGAAGTCTGGGGAGAAGTACCATGGTATTTAGCATAAATGGCATTGCAATATTCTGAGACTTCTGAGTAGTCTTTGGGTGATTTGTCATTCTGAGCTTGCCTTCAAGCTTTAGGACGTAATTTGGTAAGCATTAGCAAAATATGGAACTATGAATTCCAAGTACAGTTGTAAAAAGTTGTTTATCATATAATGCTGGTTTCATTTATTTTTGATTTATTTTTTGCTGTTGAACAGCTACATTTGTGTTTGTAGTGTTGTGAGTGTGTGCCGCATCTGCTTGTGAATGATTGTGGGAGGATATTTCACTGTTGGCGGTGGGAAGCTGTTGTATTCAATAGTATGACGCGACAGTATTCAAATGAATTCATTAAAAAAATAGGCCGGTTCCCTAGAGAGTCTCACGCTTCTACGTTTTTTTCTTCTTCTCCTACTTGTTTGTCTCTTGCGTTGCTCTCTCAGTTTCTCTCTCTCCCATCCTCTGTCACCAGTCACTCATTCAAGCCATATTTCTTTGTTCTTTAAACCTGCCAATCAATTGGGTCCATTTTAATTTATCTTTTTATGCGTGTGAAAGAGTTCAATTAGTATGAATTCATAGAATACAATCAAATTTGACTAATTTGCTATACAAATTTATTTAAATGAATCGTATTTTATGATGACAGTCTGGTCATAAACCAATTATGAAATTATAGTGGTGGTATATTTCAACTAGTCTCTTTCTTTACTCTTCATCTCTTCCACGATATCATGTTACATGATTTGAGACTGACAGCATTCACATTTCATACTGTTACCCTACTGGCTACACCCTGGCTCCACCTGCAGACAGGGTCATATTGTTTGTTTACTCTTCCTGTCATGCACCCACCAACCAGTCATCTATTCAACTTGTCACCTTTAAACTAATATGCCACGATGACCTTCCAGAATACCAGACTTTTGGGCCCAAGGCTGGCTTAAGCAGTCAGATAGTGATAGGCCAGCCATTGTTACTGTACAAGTGGGGTGTAAGCCCCGACGGGTTCCTATGGGAACGGTGTATTCTTGGTATGCCTTGAAGGGTGCAGAGTCCATGAAGGAGACCTTTGATAGGCTAGTAAATGTCAGTTCTTAACTAAGGGATTAACATACCTCTTTCTACTTCCTTGGTGAAGCAGACTGGATCAATGGAGTAGCGGGAGGACGAGGAAAAGAAGAATAGATGGATGGAAGGAAATGATTGAGGTTAAAATTGCTGGAGTGGGAGAAAGAAAGGGTGAAGGCAGGTGATTATGAGGGGGACAAGGGTTACAGGAACAGCAAAAAAAAAATTTTTATTAATAATTGAATTTTTGTTTTTTTATTCTCTTTATAACCTTTATTTATATGTATATATATATATTTTTTTTGTATGTTAATTTAGAAGCATGAGTGCACAAATAGGCAAACTCCCAAAAATTCCCAAATGACCAAAGATATATTATATTATACAAGCATGCCAAGACCTATGCTGGCTCCTTCTCAGGTGGAGACCTAGTGGTATAAATACAAAGTGTGATTTAGTCTTGAAAACACACACCCAGACCACTTCACACGCTCTCGCCTGCATCAGTCCACCTGTGCCTCAGCAGGGGAGTCTTCTGACAGCCTAACAACCCTTGAAACCTTTTGTTCTCCATCTTAGTTTTCTTCTCATGATACTACCTGATCCAGCTTGTCTCTTTTCCTCTGCCTTTTACTTTTTCTCTGGGATTTTTTTATAGTCACCTGTCGTAATTCATGGTGTGATCTTTCTTTTTCTCATTTAAACTCCCACCCTCCTCTCTCGTTCTCTTCCTCACTCTTCCCTTTGTTGTCACCTCTCATGTCAGAAGAAAGGTGTGAATTGAATCCAGTGCACTGACAGTGTCAGAGAATTCCTTTCCATTTTGAGAACCATAGTTAAGGCCGTAATGCACCTTCCAGCAGTACATTGCATTCTGTGCCTCAGATCTCAGTTTGTTTGCGATTGTGAGCATGGTTTATGTGTTCATTTGTGCTTTTGTTTCGTGGCACCTATCATTATTTAGATTTTAGTACTGTTAGTATTCAGAGGAAATCATGTGAAAGAGTGATGCTTGTTGTAAAGACATCAATGTATAATTTTTTTCATCTAGCCATAGCATTTTGCTTCATAAAATTAGGTATTTTTACTCATACAAATATTTCCTTTATTTTGCTAGCCATTGGAGTTAACCTTTTTTTAATGTACAACCCTTCACGGTTTACGCCAATATGTCAGCTTTTATCTACAATGTGTTGGCATACTTAATATATATTAGCAATTTCCAATCAAGTCGTTATACTTTGTGTAATCATTTTACGACAACAGCTTTATTCAGATTACCACGCTGCAGCTTCAGGAAACATTTGAAAACCGGTTCTGTTAAGTGCACCTCGTCTCTGCTCAATTTAGGTCAGCGCCAGGCAGCTCAGTTCAGGCTAGCTATGTCCAATCGAGCCGAGCCCATCAACATCAGCCATGTCCCCAGAGATGCAGGAGTGAAGGGAGGTGGTGATGAGAGGTCCTGACCTACTGCTGGTTTGTCTTATTAAATGTGATTGCGATAGTGGGTTGGTTTCCACAGACACCACTTCCCACCTATGACGGGAAAGAGAGAATTTGAAATTTTGAAAGCTAGGCAGCACTCTCTTTCTCTCTGTCTGTGCACACATACACACAGACACAGCTGGTTACTAATGATCAATAGATATAGTACTGGCCACACTGTAGAGCTGACCATTTTGCTGCAGTCTAATATAACAGCTCTCATGATTTAACAATCAAACTAGAACTTTGTTCTGTACTGCTTACAGGGATTTTACATATTTTCTCGAAGATGAGTTTTGTTGCTCTTTATCAACCAAGTATCTCGATCTGTCCCTCCCAGAGTGGGCGTGTGACAGTGTTCAGACTGGACCTGAGAAAAGAAGATGACGAGTGCCATCTGCACTGTCAGCCGAGGCACAACCCGCTGCCATCCAGTGCCGGTTTGCAAACAGATAGAAACCTGAAACAAACCATCTTAGTGCACACAAACGGTTTTATTTATCTCTATTTTGCGAAAAGGGCATAGTACAACTATATTGATTACAAATGTGTAGAACTGTGCTAGTTGGGTCATGGAGACTTTGTAATCTTTCTGAGATGCAGAATAGATTCAGAGTCATGTTATGTGTCTTTGAGTATGCTAATCGGGCTGAGCTCAGCAGGTCCTATTGCTGGACGTAGTAACAGTGCTGTCACTCTTGCTACTGCTCCTTGAAACATGTATGTGTGTGTGTGTGTGTGTGTGTGTGTCTGTGTGTGGGTCAACAAGGGAATGACTGGAATCTGCCCGCATGTCTCTCTGACTAACAGGTCACTGTGTCCCAGCATGGCATTTGTAGATTCATGGGCTGAGATCACAAAGGCTTTCTCACCTCCCACAGATACAGCCTGCAGGCTTTCCTTGTGAAATGAAACACATGGATTTTGGCTGAAGCACTGATTTCAGTTTTTTGGTGCCAAGCTGAATGTTTTAATTTTTGCTCTGGTAGTCTTAAGATGTCTAATTATCTTGGTTACCGTGTCACACTTTAAAGCTTATGCAAATTTAGCAAAGATAGTTTTTGAGACAGGAAAAGGGAGATAGTCAGAGAGAGAACAAAGGAAAAAAAGAATGCAACAGTGCAGAACGGCTACCTGCAGTGAAAAGGACAGTGAAAAGGATAAAAAAGACGCACTTCCTTCATTTTGACAGTTTTTTCTGGTTTTCAAGGTTTTTCTATCTTTTTTCTTCCACGTCCTGATGAGTTTTATTTTATGGGTTTTACTCTGTAGGTGTGTGTAGCTGCATAGACATACTGACTTGGGAACCCCAAATATGACCACATGGGGCTTAAAGCCTGGCTCGTGTTGAGCCGTTTCTCCTGTGGTTCAAAGCCTTTATACATTTTTATGCGACTGTGTATGTTTGTGTTTGTTAGACATGAATCTATATAACACAAAGAAAATGTATTTACTGTACAAAACTGTTTGTATATTTGTCTTTCAATGCAAAACGTTTAACGCTCATACTATTCCAGCAATATCCAGAGGTTCATAATTTGTATTCATGACAGGTACTTTTTGAGGCAGTGGACAGATTTAAGATGGATTCGTTACAATGAAAATTGTATTGAGGTTAATAGAACTAGCCTTGTTCATGTGGCAGGCTTTTGCTCTTCCACTCTGCACTGAATTAATTTGATTTGAAATGCTGTACATGCTTTCGACCATTTACCTTGAACATTTTTCCAAGCTCTACTTTGTTTGACCATTGTTTGCTATTCAGAGCATTTAAATGTATAGGAATAACCTGCTCCATTTGTAGGAGTAGGCTGACTTGTTCACATTATTTCTGGTTTTGTCCAATGGTTTAAAGGCTGAAGGCATGTCTCTTCATTAGACAAACACATCTAACAACATTATAGGAAAATTGCCTGTTACAAAACTGTTTGTATATTTAACTTTCAATGCATGAACTTTGGTAAAATTGTAGTTAACGCCCAACACTATTTCTGTCATGCTATTTAGATATCCAAAAATTCCTAATTTTAATTAATTACAGGTGCTAAATTAGAGTGGGCAAGAAACGACTAGCTGTTCAGATGCCTGTTGAAAGACATGAGAGGCAATCTGCCTAAGTGATGTGGCCTGGAGCCATAGAGAGGTACCATGATAATTATATGAGGACACACCGGGTCCAGAGAAGGAGGCTTGGGGGAGTGTACATCTGTCGATCTGGATTGGTTAAGGAGGGAGTGTTTGGAGAATTGACACTCAACTATAGAGGCTGTGATTGGTTTGGCCGGTGGATGATTGTAGGTGGTAGACCCGTGGGTGGTGATGATGAGACTGGCTGGCTGGTGGGTGATTGCCAAGTGAGTTCAGAGAGGATGTCATAATGCCCCCAGAGCACCTCAGTATAAAGAGGCTTATTAACACATGGATATTACTATACAACTTTTCAAAACATTCTGTTTTGGTTTCTCTCTCTGCTCAATTTGATTTAATTAAGATCAGATGCTTTATTGGTACGCCATTGTAAATGTAAAACCAAACAATACTTATAGTCCCAAATCATAAGAACAAAAACTATATGCAAAAACATTATCATCAAATATGAAAATGTCTTTTTGGCACTCGGGACAATTCTACCTCAATTCTATCTCAATTTGGCAATTCCTCACACACCCATTGAATCTTTCATCTTCTTTCTTAAGTGTAAAGCGACAACGTTTTGAACAAAAATGTCTATTACTTCACAAACCATTTGTTCCAGTCTGCTCAACTAACCTGCTGTTGCTGACCACCTTTTGTACCGATCTTCCCTCCTTCCAGGTACTACAGTGCCACCATCCTGCAGATGTCAGGTGTGCGGGATGAGAAGCTAGCCATATGGCTGTCCGGGCTCACCGCCTTCACCAACTTCCTGTTCACACTGCTGGGTGTGTGGCTGGTGGAGAGGGTGGGCCGCAGGAAGCTCACCCTGGTGAGCATCATTGGTAAGGGTCAGGGGTCATATCCATACTTTCTTTTGAGTGTAATGGACTAAGACCGATGACTATATTTAGAGAGCCCAGTGACACAAGAGAACATTATAGAAAGAGTAAATAAATAGACAGCTATAGGAAAGGCTACATTTACAGTACATACATACTGCGTTGCCATTTGGGATTTCTCCATGCAGGTACATGTCTGAGCCTTTGTCTGTTGGCCCTGGGATTCCTGCTATCTGCACAGACCAGCCCTCCAATCACCCTGCACCCCACTAACCCCTCGCTAGCCAACTCAACCTGCTCTACACACATGTAAGTACAGCCAAACAGTTAGCACTGAAGTCCTCTGTTCTATACTGTTATTTATTGTGTATTTTGCCCAACTTAGCTTGGCCTTATTCTAACGTTTTCCTGGAATGTCTGACTTCTGTCTTCTGCTTTTCACTGTAACCCACTTAACTTATTCATAGCCATAATTCTTAGGCTCTTGAAGGTTGGTTATTTGGTTGGTTTCATATTTATATTGCAGTGTAGCTAGCGTATGTCATTATACAGAAATCATGGCAGAATGAGTGTAAACAATGTGAGGGTGAGGGCCACTCAAATCAGAGTGATTCGCTAATGGAAATTGTTTTGAGGCTGAGAGTACTAGCCATGTTCATGTTCATGCAGAGGTTTACTCTTCCACTCAACACTGAATTAATTGGATTTGAAAAGCTGTACATGTTTTGGACCACTTAACTTGAACATTCTTACAATATCCGCTTTGTGGGAACATTATTAGCTTCTTACTGTGGTTCAGTTTATAGCAATAGCAGGCTCCATTTGCATGATTAGGCAGAATGGTGCAGTGTATCTCTGGAAATAGAAAGCAGCGAGACAGAGGGAAACGGAGAGAGAGAGAGAGAGAAGGATAGTGAATAACTGTAGCAAGTGAGAAAATGAAAAAAGGGAAAGAGTGTGATATGGTGTGACAGACCACAGAGAAACTGTGTGCAGAGCATTTCATAGAACAGGCTTGAGATGCCATGCCTTAATTCAGTCTCAGACCTGTTCCTGGCACTCTCTTTATCTTCCTTTCCCACTCACACAAGGCTTGGAAAATAAATTGACTCGAGTAAAACCACAAGATACGTTTGTCCATAATGAAGGAAAAACAGTGACACTGTGAGCACAGACATGCACACACACACACACACACACACATCCCTCACTGTGACCTGTTCACACTGGGACTGCAGGGAGCACCGTTCATTCATTTGGATAATCTGGAAGTCCACATAACTATATAGTCTCAGTTCAGTAAGACACACTCACCTACTGTCTAAAAAAGATGTCACATATAGTACATACACGTGCAAGGCTGCAAGAGACACATTGAGCCAACTACAACTCATTCACGGTCTCCTCCCTTCAGGTTGTGCGAGCCATGCATGCTGGACCCAGGGTGTGGCTTTTGTTACCGTGAGAACAGCACAGCGCTGTATGCCTCCTCCTGTGTGCCAGTCAATATGGCTTCCCCTGAGCAAGCAGCATGGGGCCGGTGAGTGTGTGTATTTGCGTCTACTGAGAGCTGCGTAAGAAAGTAGTTCGGTCTGAGGTAAAGGTTATATGTGTGTGTATGTGTGTACAGCAGACACACCAGGCTTTTGAGCATCACCTTGATCCACTCTGACAAGTGCCTCATTTTCAGTTCGACTCAAGCAAAACAATCAAACCAATTCCCTCCTCTGCGTAGGTGCTCTAACTCCAGCCAGGTGAGAAAGCAGACATACTGGGCATACAACTACTGTCCCACTTCCTATTCCTGGGTCGTTCTGTTAGGCCTGATCTTCTACCTTGCCTGCTTCGCCCCAGGTGAGACGCCATCTACTAAGTGCTGTACTCCGTTTCAGCCTTCGTGTTACTCAGCTCAAAATATAAAAAAAGGTCAAGAAATGTCCAACATGAAGTCATCAGGCACTTCCCTGTTTATCTCTCTCTCTCTTTCTCCCAGGGATGGGTCCCATGCCGTGGACAATCAACTCTGAGATTTACCCTTTGTGGGCGCGCAGCACAGGCAATGCCTGTTCAGCGGGAGTCAACTGGACCTTCAACGTGCTGGTGTCGCTCACCTTTCTGCACGTGGCCCAGTACCTCACCTACTACGGTAGGATTCTACTCTATCTATGGTTCTGATCAATCACTGCCGGTTTGGACACCTCGATCCATAAACCTTAACAGCAGGTCTGCTTCTAAAGCAGGAAGTGACCTTTATCATGACTCTTACACTTCATATGTCAAGGGGTGATCATGGTATGGTCCTGGCATGTAACACTGAAGGCTTAACGTAATTTCATACAATTAGGTAATTGGTAAGGGCAGGTAACTAAATGGCCTAATAGTAGTAATGGAATATATCCAATTACATACCGTGAAAAAGCCTCTTGGTTCGCATTTGAAGAAAACGACAGAAATAATGTTTGTGTCATAGTAGTGGTCTCGTATAAGGGCAGTGTTATAATGGTCAGCATAAACAGAGTGCAGCATTATAATGGTCAGTAAACTCCCACTAAGCCAGCGGTCTTGTGTTGTTTTTCAAGATGCTCTCTAATGATGTCCTCTTGTGTAATGGTGCTTTCAGGGGCCTTTTTCTTCTACTCAAGCATGGCTCTGCTTGGCTTCCTCTTCATCTACGGCTGCCTGCCCGAGACCAAGGGTCGCCGGCTGGAGGAGATCGAGTCGCTGTTCGACAGCCAGCTCTGCTCATGCGGAGTCAGTGACTCGGACGAGGACCGTCAGGTTGAGTACATCAGGGTCAAAGGTAGCAACTACCACCTTTCTGATAATGACGCCTCAGATGTGGAGTAGAATTCTGGCCCCATGATAATGGTTGTTTTATTTAACTTGCAGAAAATCTATCCCTCTCAAACACACACAAATTATGTGCATCACTGCAAGATATTTTACATGGCATCTTGTTCATCTTCAGTATCAGCAGACCCATAGTTATTCACATTGTTTAATCAACTTAGTACTGTACTTTGGATGTTACATACAACAGCTGCAAAGAAAATCAACAAATTACAGAAAACTATTTCCTTTTCCTCTGTAAACTTTTAACTGTCTATAGGAGTAGAGAATCAGCTTTTTGTTGGTTGCATCATTAATGCAGTTAAAAAGTAGATTTACATGAAATGGTGCAAGAAACCTGAAAAATATCTCCGTTAGCATAAGTCCTCTAGTGACACAACCTGACAAGAGGAAGTTAGAATATAATTATATTGAATAACACATTGGGCTTGGAAATCATTAAAAGCCCTGTGGCTAAAATGTTTGGCAGCTACTGGCAAACTGCAGTATGGGCTAAACCATTCCCGCTAACACTTTAAAAGAGGAAGGATAATAATATATTCAGAATTCCTTTTGATTAATAGTACCTCAGATTGTTGCCTCACAGATAAGTTTGTCTGTAACCAAGTTATTTTGCAGTCAATGTATTTTAAGGAATAACCAAACCATTCCGTTTATGTTTCTCATCATTTTAAATCGACAGTTGATTTTTTTTTTTTTGAGGGAAACACTGCCCCTCTCTTACTATCACAATAGCGATATTGGGAGAAAGTGCTTGCATCTTTGTCTACCATTGAGACTACATCCCCAAATCTCAAGTGCCAGTGTTTATCCTATACAGTAAGAATATTTCCATATTTAAGCTATATACGTTATCCAAAATGGACAAAAATGTCAAGGTTTGGAGCAAAACGAATGTTCCATTACCTCTTGGAATTTAAACCTTTTTTAACAAAAATACCCTAAATTGTGTTTGGTGACTCTAATAGTTTTAATTGGTAACTATTTGTGCCATTAAGTTACTCATTGTCATGTATGAACTATTATATTGGTGCCTATGAGATGCAAAAATGAGTTTACAAATGGTAATGCCTTTTCAATTTGGAAGTTACAAAAACTTTTTATGACAGCTAGTAAACAAACCACAGCTAGTACCCCGCAGTTAGATCCCAAACACAAAAAATGGCTAGTTGGTGATATACAATGTCATGCGATCTGCGTAGCTTTTTCACATCTAATTAGTTCGAATCACTTTTTGAGTTTTGTCTTCCTATTTAGCCTCATGTACAAACGCAATGAATATCATTAACATGAAAGACTTGGAGTCTTGTTTTCTCAAGGAGTATACTGTAATTGGTAGTGCTGTTTTGTATATTGTAAAACTGTGTGAGGTAACACCTCATTCGTCAAGTATACATTGATCTATGTGTAGCAACCTCTGAAATTGGATAAGTGCTGAGATTAAAGTAGTGTGTTTATTACTTGTACACAAATTAGGTAGTCTTTATGCTATTTTTGCTTAAACCATAAGTGTTGGTTCCTTGAAAGATTTATATCGACATCTCATAGCACTCCATGTTTAGATCTGAGGTAGTTGACTTAAGTCAGGTATTCACTAAAAGACAAGGAGTCTTCATTTTTATCAGACAGGTTAGTTTTATATATTGAAAGAGATTTATTGCAAAACTACACAATTGTGACAATTCTGTAACATACCACAGATATATAAGTATATGGGATTTTGTGTCAGCCAGATTGGTGTGATTGTTATTTAAAATGCACTTTGACAGCCTATTGTGTTACATTGCCTTCGCTTTAACTCCAGGTAGGGAAATCCAATGTGTTATGTATGGTAAAAGTACAAGGATTTTTATGTGAAAAAAAATTGTGTTTCTACATCAAGAGGTACCAGTAAAATAATAAAAAATATGTACAGTGCTGTATAGTACATTTGATTGTGTAATTGCTGTAAATGTTTTGCTAGAATTTATATTATATACAACTGGATATAATGAACTATGAACACTTGAATATGTATGCAAGGAAAAGGAATAAACAATCTGCTTAAATTGCAAGTTCTGGCTTCAATTCAATTTAACATCTGAAGGGCACTGTTAAATGTGAGACGCCGCCATGTTCTTTTTTTTACTAAATAAATTTAAGTTATGCAATACTTAGCAATTAACACAAATAGAACATTGCCACTTTTACCTTGCTCCCTTATTATCCATCCCTTTTTTCTGCTTCAGCATGAGCAGAATATCAGCTATTTCCTGAAGAGTTTCAGCTTCCTCTGAAAGCCTGTTAACTCCGCCGGCAGATGCGACCTCCTCCCTCTCTTCAGGGAGCTCTTTCATAAGAGACTCAGTCTCCAGAAGGTCTTGTAGTTTTCTTTCATCTACACCCCCAGCAATTAACTCAAAGCCTTCTGGAAGACAAAATAGACAAAGATTAAATATTATAATTGATAGCCAGCAAGTATAGCTCTTAAATTGTTATGGATAATCATGATGAGATGCATTGATAAGAATGAGATGCATTTATACAGACCAAACATTGTCTGATATACTCTCATACTCAAAGACACAGTATAACTTGTTTTCAACTGAATACAATTGCTGCCCTATTGACTATTACAGCAACTATAGGCAACTTTTTTTATATTAACGGATTATCAATACATTTCCTCTGATAGCACATCGTAATGGGAGAATGAAAAAATCGCGGTTCAGATCAGTCCTCTTGAAATTTCAATATTTTACACCAATTTTGTCTGCCACCGAGCACGATCTCCCGTGAAACTGTGACGAATTGCTTTGTGGCACAAGGAAGTGCGTCACTAAATCAGGAAGAGATGCGGATACTTGAAGTGTAGTTGTTCATGGCGCTAGCGATATGCAGTAATCACGAGCATTCTGCATGTCTTCTTTGCAACGGTTAGGGAAAATAAATACACTAAGCAAACAGTAGGGGTCGCCAAAATCATCTCCTACAGATAAACTACCTCTAGTAACTTTAAGTACTAGGACATCAGTGATATTTATTTTCTACCTGTTTCATTGGTCACAATTAGATCCTCTAGCATTGGTGTTGCAGGCCTGGAGATGGACACACTACTTTCAGTGTTGTGACAGGTTTTGTTTACTGAGGGGTAGCCAACCACAACCTCATCCTCTCCTGGTGTTGCTCCGTTGATCCAGGGCGTGTGTGGTTTTTCTCCCTTTCTATAGCTGTTTGCTGATATCTTTAGGGCCTGTTGTATTTCAGCATGATCTCTGTGCCCTGACTGCCCCTTTGTGGTTAAGTGCTGTACTACACTGTCAACAGTCTGTTTAGAGGAATTGGATTTCCGGTCAGGTAAATAATCCACTTCATCCCCTGGCATCCAACTGACCTGTGTAGAAGCCTCACATGTTAGGCTTGCTTGGATTACCACTGTCTGTGTTGCCATGTCTTGTGTTTGTCTGGACCTCATCTTGGGTTGGCTGTCCATGAAACTTTGATGTTGAGGCAATGTAAGAGAGGATATTGACTGGGCATTGTTGTAGCTACCTACATTAGACGACAGTCTCTCAGAGCAGACTGAGCTCTCCTTAGATCTGTTGTCGTTGCTACAGTTGCCGTTGCATCTACTAACAGTCTGTTGGACACTTGGCCTGGTTTGGGAGGGCCCTAGTCGGGTAGTCCACTGTGGAGCCTTACAAAGATTAAAAGTCCCCTCACGGTGGGACTCAAAGTTCTGAGAGGAGCCACCGTGAGAATACTGTTGATAGTCATCTTTGTCCTAGTCAGAGGTTTAGAAAGGTCAAAGAAAAAACTTACTGCATATCTGACTTATCATTTGTAGGGTGTAATAATATATCAAAGTAGATACATTAATAAATCATTAACAGCCCAGAATAGTTGGTGATTGATTACTAACGTCATCAGAATCTGAACTGATGTAACCCCCTCTTGGAGAATAACTTGGAGAGGAATCAAAACAGTCCACTTCACCAATATTGTTTCCTAGGCATGCTGGGCAGACAAAAAATATGACAGTTAGTCTTATTTTGTTTCATTTCGAACAATGTATTAAAATGTATGACATCATTAGATAATTTGGAATAAGGTAAGTATAAAACTTACTGACATCAGTGCAGTTGGAAAGCTGATGAGAGATAAAGAAAACAGTGACACCAACGAAAATCACTCTCTATTTTTCTTTGACTGAAAAGTCAATGCCAAATATTTAACCATTAGGGGGCCCAAGAACCATTTCTGTGAGCTAAAAACATCTCCACTAAGGCTTACCTGTGTGAGGCAGTCTAATTCTTCTTCTAATTCTGGACCTTTTGTCTCGGTGTCAATCTCCTCCCTGAATGACAATGACCATCAGAAGGATCCATGATTGTATTCTCTTAATTGTACTCACTTTATATCATACAGTAGAGAGAGTCTTACTGTGCTATTTGTATGCGATTTATTTCCTCTTTGAGATATATCTTTGATCTTTGATAACCAGAATGAGATGCTGCAAATAGGAGAAAATGATTCAATTTCTGACACAAAACATAATTTTATCTGTTAAGTAAATCCACAAGATAAAGTTTAGCCAATCCTACATTCAGCTCCATTCTCTTTGCTGTTGACGCAGCTAAAAATGTCCTTTCCATGTTGCTCATCACTCCCTGATTGGTTGACCTGCAAAATAGTTTCCTTGTTTTCGGAGTGGTTGAGGGAACACTCAATCACCTCTCTTGCCTCAGTGTTACTGTAGAGACACATAGCACCTTAGACGCCAACTTAATGACCAAATAAACATTACAGTGATATACTGAGTCCATCACGTACTATGGTTCTGTGCTTCGAAACAGGCCTCTGGCAACAGAAGGTGTGTCAATTTGATATAGGAGTCCACTGGATCCTGAGACCCAAGGTGTACACGCTCTCACCCCTCCCGGTTGTGAGACAGTCTTAAACTATCAAGCAAAAATAGGCACAGAGAAACAATTCGTTACAGGAGTATTTGAGATCAAGTATGTGTTTAAATATAGAGATTCAGTTCCAATAAAATTACTACTAATCTGCAGCATTATTTGTAAAACCAAAGAAACACTTAACTTAAGCAAAAACAACTAATAATAATTTAAAATCATAAATAAAAAGAAAAAAACTTTACCCTAGCTTGTGTACCTGCAATTTCTCTGAGCTAGACATATTCCAGGGAAGAGGGGGGAACTGGGGCTGGTTTTGAGACTTCTGCTGATGGGGGAATCGGCCTGAGGATGACGACGAGACGGAGGAAAAGGGACTGAAAGTGTCTACTATGTGATGCTGGTAGTCAGACACACTTTTATCTGAGAGGTTTGACTCCAGGACTGGGGATAGCTGCAAATGGAAAAGTAAACATCCTCATACAGTACACCAGGAAAGGTTCCTTTTGATTTTGGTAGTGTTCTAATAATGATGCTGCAAGCTACCTGTTCTAGAAATAAAATAATGAACTAACCTGATGACATTTAAGCTTTTCTGATAGGCAGTGCTTTCTCTTTCTAATACCAGGAACACTACAATTGAATAAAAGGCCATTTTTGTTAATTTTATATTTATTTATACAGGGTCGACTGACTAAGTCTAGTGCAGCAGTTCCCTGTTTAAAAGACATATAAAACAAAAATAAAACCTCAAATAAAATAAAGAAAACCATTAAACGAAACAAATATCAATTTGTTACGATAAGTAGTAGCTGTAAGTTAAGTTTTGTTTGCCACAAGGAAATTACTATGGCCTCAAGTGAGTGTCAGGCTATTTCAATATCTAAGGGTCATTGATGAGCTCATGATCCTATTGGTTAATTTGACCAAATAATTGTGCCCACCTAATTTATTTACTCTTTAAACTAGCTGGGGTACCTGTAATGAGGCTGACTCTCAACCAGACTCAGGCGTGATGGAGAACAAGGGCTCATAGGAAGCTCTAATGGCATATCTCTAATACACTTGGACAATAATTTTTTGGGATCACTGATGTGTGTTATTTTTGCTGGCTCTGAAACATACAATAAAATATTTTTGATAGGCCCCTACCTAAAAACACCAAATAATACTTCATTGTTTTTTATTCAGACTGATCATTCTCGGAACTTACCAATGTTATCTTTTCTGGCAGAAATCTGATTGACTATGAATAATGTGACTAAATCCATACTTCCAGAGCTGGTGCTTTTGGGGGAGTTTGGTAAAGGTATTCCTAAATGTTTCATTTTCTGCTGCAGTTTCTTCTTCTCAAAGAACTCCTGGTAAAAACAATATTTTCCAGGTAATCGTTGTTGCAGTCTACCAAAAAAGTAATGTTAGCAGTAGTTGTATAACTGAATGTTTGTCTGATCAGTTTTTTTACACGTTACCCTCTGCTTCTTCATATCATTTTTGATCATATACCGGTTCCTGTAAGTCAGAGTGTATTATAATTAACATTATTAAATGGCAAAGGTTTTTTCTAGATAGCTGTGTATTTTTTTTTACCGAGGTAACGGCCAATTTCAATTAAACAAATAAATACCGTTATTTGTCACCCTCTTTTACCTTGTGCCCCCAACCCAATTCATTGTGCTGCTGGACCCAAGGCTAGGTAAAGACAGGTACAATTGCTTTAGTCGTCTAATAACTGGTAATTGCTTGAACTTTTTAGTATCGCAAGTAATCTTAGTTAGACAGACAGATGGTCACTTTACATTGCTACCGCTTTAATTTAGCGAGTTATCTTACCCCACTAACAAGTTTGCTAACTAGTTAGTTATCAGCAGTTGGTTTACAGAACTGCACGTGACTCAAACCTAAACGTTATCTCAGACTAAGCCGCGAGAGTGATTTTGTACTTTTGTGATTTTATAAAATTTAGCACAGACTAAATTTACTTTACTTTTGCACTGTCTGTACATACTGGACTGATACAGCACCAAGGAGTGTATCATATAGCCTCATTGTTCATAACAAAGTCGTACTTTCATGCCCGAAGGCTCATTTTCATGGATGTGTGTATATGTGTAGAGTTCTACGTTTTGGCATTGTCACTAGGGCTGGAGTTGACGTAAGTACGCAACCAATCGTATGTCGTGTCTTTTCGGGGGTGTTACCCAATGAAAATGCTGCAAAGCCTTGTGACAAAAATACTAGGATGTAGCGGCATCTTTTTTAGCCTATCTTTACACAATACCGTCAAAAGAATACCCCTTAATACATCTTTACTTTTCGGATTTTTTGACAAAGCACAAGATATTCAATATGGATACGGTAAAGATTTGCAATAATGTATTCAATATATATAATGTAAAGATTAGCAGCTAAGACAACTTGCTGAGAACCTTATTGCACAGTAAAGAGAAAGATGTCTAATATCCTGGATGCAGCGTCCAAAGTGAAATGGGACCGAACAACTGCGGCGAAGCGAGCTGTGTTCCTTGCGGCAGCTGCCTACGGAGTGAAGACGCTCTACCCCATCATTTGCAAACAGATAAGCAAAAGAAAAGATAGCAAGGAAACTAAGAATTCAAAGGGCGAAGGGAATGGATCAACTTGTTTAGTTAAATCAACTGCGGAAATAACGGAGCATAAGAAATCCCCGGGAGTAAACGCAGAATTTTTCAAACAAATACTGGAACTTATTAAAATATTGTTTCCGAAGCTTTTTACAAAGGAGCTGGGGTTGCTTTCTTTGCATTCAATTGCTTTGATATCAAGGACATTTTTATCTATATACGTGGCAGGCTTGGATGGCAAGATCGTAAAAACTATAGTTGAAAAGAATCCTACGAGCTTCGTCATTCAGTTGATGAAATGGCTCCTCATTGCTATTCCAGCAACATTCGTGAACAGCGCAATCCGTTACCTCGAGTGCAAGCTGGCCCTTGCATTCCGTACTCGGCTAGTGGACCATGCATACCAGACCTATTTCACAGACCAGACTTACTATAAGGTTAGTAATATGGACGGTAGGTTGGTGAACCCGGACCAGTCTCTCACGGAGGACGTAATGATGTTCTCGCAATCTGTGGCGCATCTTTACTCGAACCTCACCAAGCCCATCTTGGATGTAATTCTGACCTCGTACACACTCATCCAGACTGCCCGCTCTAGAGGCGCTAACGCCAGTGGCCCTACCCTGCTGGCTGGGCTGGTGGTTTTCATTACGGCCAAGGTTCTGCGGGCCTGCTCGCCCAAATTTGGAAAGCTGGTAGCAGAGGAGGCGAACAGGAAAGGCTATCTGCGTTACGTGCACTCCAGGATCATTGCCAATGCCGAAGAGATTGCCTTCTACAGGGGCCACAAGGTAGTCAGCTATTTTGTTTGACATACTCTATGCACTATGAAATTGACACTTTCACAACATAGATGAAAAAGCTTCTCCTAGTATCTTGCCCCAAACAGCCAAGATACCTTTACTTTTTTTGCATTGTATACCAAAAAAAAAATAATAGATGTATTCAGCCTTTTATATGGTTTAAAACATCATACATAATATGCATTTCCAGCCAAAATGAGTAACAGTAATGTGTTGTGGTGTCGGACAGGTAGAGATGCGCCAGCTCCAAAAATGCTACAAGGCCTTGGCTAACCAGATCAAGCTCATCCTATCCAAGCGCCTGTGGTACATCATGATTGAGCAGTTCCTCATGAAGTATGTGTGGAGTAGTTGTGGACTGGTCATGGTGGCTGTTCCCATCATCACTGCTACTGGCTATGCAGACAATGGTATGGGTGTGTGTGTGTGGGGGGGGGGGGGGGGGGGTTACAAATGCAACGGCTATAAAAAAAAAAAAACCAAACAGGTTGGTTTAATTGAAACTTTTCATATTGTCCAAAGCAAAAAAAAATTCTTAGAC
>JAVQIZ010065588.1:0-14406 GCA_036023535.2 Galaxias brevipinnis
TTAATATTCTCCTTCGGTGGTGAGCAACTGGAGTTTTACGTGCATTACTGCCGCCTAACCATTGATGTATTCTCTTGTGCCAAACGCACAACAACAATGCATTGTGGGTGATATACACCTCTGGAGTGACCATCGTTGTTCACTCGCTCCCTCAGCCCTCCGAGGGTCGATCTCACCAAGTTCACTTCAGATTTCCAGACTGATGGAACGACACTTAAGATAGCGGCGGGGCAAGTGCCGAGGGGAAGTCAACGAGGGCATGTTGAACGGCTATTGAAACGCAGCATGTGACTTTGACTGCCTTTGCCTAAATTTGTGTACGCTCTGATGTCATGACTAATGAATAAAAATTAAATATGTTCCCTTCAGATTGATGACCTGTCAAAGGAGGTGGTGAAGTTGAAGGATGCCGTTAACAGCCTAACCCAGCTGCCCTCCAGCAAAAGCTCCTCTCCCATCAAGAGGCAGCAGAGCCAACAACCGGAGATACTTCATCAGCAAATCAAACAGCTGCAGTATCAGTTAGCCGTAAGATATCCTGCTGTAACACTGACTGTACAGGTTGCTCACACGTGCACACACATTATTTTTTATCATAATACCTTTTGTGAGATCTTATTGTTTAATGTTTCTGTATTTGACTGATTTGAAATGGTGTGTGTGTGTGTGTGTGTGTGTGTGTGTGTGTGTGTGTGTGTGTGTGTGTGAAAGCAGGAGTCTAAGAAGCAGCACCATGAGATAGTGTCCGTCTACAGAATGCACCTCTTGTATGCAGTCCAGGTAGGCTTCTATTAACACTTCAATAGAGCTCCTCAGACCTTCCTTCACACTCGTTTATCAGAGGCCCTGCCCCGGTCCCAGGGTCCAGATTAACCATAGCCTTAGCTTTATGTCTCCACGGGCCAAAGTCGCCTGGGTCAGTTCCTGTTATGACGGCTGTGCTTTAATGTCCTATCTAAACTGGGTCGAACGGATCCTAGCATGGTCTAGTCATCTATTATTTTTAAAATATTATTAGGCATTTAAAGAATCTGGGTTTGCAGTACTTGTCTTGCCAGGTTGGAAACACTGACAGGGTGTGCAGCAGATGTAATTGACAACTGCGTTAAGATCATATAAAATAAATTTGAAAAAATGTATGAAAAGATATCTAAGTGGAAACACCGCTGGTGGATGATACAGTGGGGTCAGTCCCTTGGGGCATGTGCAATAGGCCTATGGAATTCCTTTAGTGGTAGCCAAGAAGAAACAAGGTGGACCTTATCATAGAAATGTTTTTTGAATATTGTGCAGGCTTGCGCTTTGAACAGAGCCCAGACCACAATGTGTGTCTGCCAAGCAGACACCGTGCATTGGCAACCAGGAGCTCAAACTGTAACAAAATAGCCTCTTTTTTTTCTTTTTTCTAACTCGATTTTGTTGACTCGAACTGAACCGGTCCAAATGGCCGCCGGTGCTTTTGAACTCCGTCCCTGTTATTCATTGGTCGTACTTGGCACAGGACAGGTTATTAACCAGACTGTAGGGGTGCAAGTCTGGGTGTTCATTTTAAATACCGTCCACTGGAGCAGTTCAGCTCCCTGCTGAAACCGGTTTTCTTTAGTTCATAAATGTTTTTGCTCCGTTGGAAAGCTCTTTGGGACGCTCTCTGTGGTTCAGCCGGTTAGAAGGTCACTCTCATGTGAAAGGTCCTGTTAGTGTTCATACATAGTGTACTAACGTGAAAGGTCGTGTTAGTGTTCATACATAGTGTACTAACGTCAAAGGTCCTGTTAGTGTTCATACATAGTGTACTAACGTGAAAGGTCCTGTTAGTGTTCATACATAGTGTACTAATGTGAAAGGTCCTGTTAGTGTTCATACATAGTGTACTAACGTGAAAGGTCCTGTTAGTGTTCATACATAGTGTACTAACGTGAAAGGTCCTGTTAGTGTCCATACATAGTGTAGTAACGTGCTCTGTGTCTACAGGGTCAGATGGATGAGGATGTCCAGAAAGCCTTGAAGCAGATCCTGATGATGTGCAAGATGCCAACCACGGCCAAAAGCGCCTGCTGAGAATCAAGAAGCCTAGGAGACCTGGATGTGGTAACCAGAACACAGACATGCCCATTTAATTCGACTGGAACTGTAATGGTGGCCATCTTTGAAACGGTGGGCCAGCCCCAATGTTGTCTGAGGACTTCTTTTAGGGGATAGAGATGTATCGGGCACACTGGACTTCCATTCACCGTTTGCCTATTGTGAACTAGGCTCAATCACATTGTGTTTTCCAGATAACAACATTTTGGGGATTAATTTCAATGGCAATGCATGGTTACATGAATCCGAATTGAAAATATTTACTGGGCCTAGAACTGCCTCCGTCATTGTTGCTGAGACGCAGAGATTTGGAAATGAGTGCTCTTGTCATCCTCTTATGGATGTTGTTTGCCAACATGGTTTATAAATGGTATTTAAATATTTTTGGGGACTTACCCAGGTAACGCCTCAAATGGACCTTTCAGGTTCAGACTACAGTGCATCGGCCGTCCATTTAATATTAATACGTATGCCTATAATCAAACCCTTTAATGCCGCTTGCATGCTGTTTTTATGATATTTCAATTAGTATTTTCATATTACCACCAAATGTTTAGCAAAAAAATATTTTAATCAACGCCACAAGGGCATCTTTTTCAAAATACAGTACTGTAGTTTTGCAAAATAGGAGAGTTTTTGTATTTGCAGCAGGCCCTATGATATGGGCTTGTGTGTCTTCTGTTATTTGCTGTTTTGTAAAACTGAATGCGCTGTGAACACCAGTATTTGTTATTTTCCCCTGCTGTCTTTGAAACCAACAAGTTGAACGGAAGTGAACAAATGGCATTGAAATACTCGTGTTATTATGCAAACCTATCTTTTTACTCACCTAACATGTGTTTGGCAAATCATTTCTTGAAAGGTGAATAAAGAGCGGCTCAATTTAATGCATACAAGCAACGATATGCCCCTCCCTGATGTATGGAAGCCATACTATGTCCCTCTCTGAAAACCATAGTAGAGCATCCAACCTGACTGCATTGTGCAGATGTCCTCTGAAAGTTTGTTTTGATTTTTCCAATACATTTAATCTTATAGTGCAATGTTAATGTCTATCATTTCAACATGTATTTTCTTGCTAGTGTAATTCCTGTTTTAATCACTTAGTCAACATTCAGAACTATCAGAATATCTGGACGTTTAATTATTACTATAATATGTTGTAGCTATATATGCTGTTTAGTGTATTCACTCTTTTGCCTTATTTTTAAGCCATCTTTTGTGAACAGTCAATATACAATATAATTATCTTTATGTCCATAAAAATGTCACTCCTTACCCTCCATACCATTTTCTTCTGAATATGCACTAATACCCAAAAGCTCTTCCATGACCTCCCAGTACTGAAGAGAACTTGAACACTCCCCGAACATAGCACAAAGCAAGGAACAAGCACATGGAAAAGAGTGAATACTCTTTCACTTCCACTGCAAGCCTAAGCAGGCTGAGTCTGCCTCTTTTTTACAATCTTACATGTCGCTGCCCTCCGAGATGATTTGTAAAGAGGGACAGGATGTTTGCCAGGTTAGCTGACCCTGGACTGTGCTAGCTCTACTTACACCTGAAGGGAAAATGAGTCTCATGTGTTCTCTTCTCACATGGCCTTCAGCAGCTCTCCAAACCTACGTTATTAAACCTAATCCAAACAATGGAATGGAACTTGCTTATAGTCCAGCAAGTAGAGGGTTTTGTCATTCTGAGAAACCAACCCTGAGAGATTATTTTCTGGTGTTCCTAGACTAGTTATGTATCCAGCAGTAAGCAATAGTGTTTAGCAGGCCTTGTCTCAAAGATGTTTCGACTCACAAAGGGATGAGAGGAAGATACTTTTCTTTTGTGTCTCCTCATAGTTTTTTTTACTGAAACCATTGATGTTTTGTGTTGACTATTGCCTTGTTTGTCGACTTTTATTAAATTATAAAACCCTTGCCTCCTCTCGCCTGTTTATTCAGGGCACCTTGTCTGAATGGTGTCTTATTGCACAGGACCTAGAGGTGCAGAGACTGCTTTGTATTTTAACCCTGGCCAGCATACCATTGCCCCGGAGCTGCAATCAATAGCAATCTCTCAGGAAGTACGAGAAATGTATGTGGTTGGTCTTGACCATCCATCTCAATACGGTCACCAGATCGCTATGTTTAACCTCCTTGATGAAGCCTTGCATCGGTTCACACCTGCTGGGTTGCTATGCTGTCGGAGACGAGGTGATGTCTAGAGGTAACACCCCTGCCTGCTGTGCAATCTTCATCCCTCCTATGTCCATGCAGCGTCATTGTGCTGCCGCTATCTTCGATCTTCGCCCTTTGGCCTTGAGTGTTTTGCTGTTCTACAATTACTGTTGCCGTCTCGCCACTCGCAGTGCTTTGTTAGAGGCAATCCGAATCCAGACTCTTATTTCACGAGGTTTTATAAAAGGCCCTGTACCCGGGAATCGAATAGCGTGACATAGCGGTGATGATAAACTGGGTGACTAGGTTTACTCCTACCTCGTAGTGACAAGATTGCCCGGCTCCAACAGAAGGCCAGTGTGATAAAGGTACAACACCACTTAAGTCTAATCTCTTGGCACTGCTGTCCTCTAGGGCGGGGGTGACCTCCACTAACGGACTGCCCTGTGCGGTCCATCCTGTCCCTCCCTACATCCACTTTGTTGCTGTAAACACACACCATGTAATCCACTGCTTCACTTGCTATGCTCCTGCTCACACACTTCCCCTTGAGCTACCATCTGTCCTCTGTCTGACTTCCCCTTCAGATCCTCTGCCAGCACACTGCTGAGTTATATTTCCCCGCTTCTTTCCTGGTGACACCACCTTTTTAGAGTTCCTGGAACCTTGTGCTCCCACTTACGTGAATGTGTGAGTTTGTGCACACGCATCAAGACACACACAGTCGTCTGACTTCTGTTGTGTAAACAGCGGTTCTCAAACGTCTGTTTTTCTTTTTTTCTTTCTTTATTTCTCCAACATGTGTTGTATTTCCCTCAGCCTAAGCTAGGTGGCAATGCAGACTCGATCACAGCCCATGAATCAGAGTTGTACTTGGGTCATGGAAACCCACAGTGGTGTGTCTACTTCTCTCTCTACTTCTGTACTTCTCTGCATGTATGTTGTCCTGTCAGAAGATGCTCTATAAAAACATAGAAAGTCATGTTTTTCACCAATTTAGAGTAGCGCGGCGTAGGGGCAGGGGTTGTCTTGTTGTCATAGAAAGATTTGCTGAAACACTTATTAGACTAAGTAAGAACTAAGATAACATGCTGATGTATATAATTTTTTTATCTGTAAATAATTTGTTGTCTTAATTAATCAAGATTCAATGTTTCTGTTGCTATCGATACAACAACTGTATTCCGACCTTACTTAACTTCTGAAGGAATATAATAATGATAATATGGTGCCCTCATAAAAATACTTATTTATAACATATTGTTATCCAAGTTATTTTATCTAATGTAATATAATTTGCTGGTATGTGTTCCTGGGATCTCTGCTAATGTAACATCTTTAAATAATAACATTGTGTAATTCATTCTCTTCTCCCCTCTCTTCCTTCCCACCCTGCTTCTATATTTTCTTTTTGCTCACTCCCCTGTTCCTCTCTCCTAAACTCTGTCCTATCCCAACCCATGTGGTTTATCGCATACAGCCCCATTGGATGTGTTGGTCTAATTTTCTGATGTCCACAACATGTTGGTCATGCCTCAGACATACCATAAAAAGGTGCTCAGCCTGATGCTGGCTGCCGTAGCAAGAGCCCCCGTCTCAAGTCAAATGTAGGGAAGAAATAGACGCATGCTCCCCTAATTACTGCAAGATGTAGCTGCTAGCCATAGCACATCAGGACTGGCTCTGTTAATCAATGGTTGGGTTGCTCGGTTTTCTGTGTAAACCTTTCAGGACGCATAGGTTTATTTCATAAATATGATAGTTTCATAAAAAAAACTTTTTTTTAAAATTTCAAATTGATACTCCGTCTTTGTGTTAAATATTAAGAGATTAAGCATTTGTAGTAGTTCGAAAAAACTTCATTTTATTTGGATTTGGGCAGGGCAACAGCAGAGACCCAGAGGTGCCATTTCCGATCTTTATGATAAGTTGGTATTGGAGAGATTGTTGAATGGAAAGGACAGCGAGGCTCTGCCAGAGAATGGAATAGAGAATGGTGCTGTCTATAGACCCCCGTCAGATAGAGGAGACACTGTTACTTGGAAAGCTCCAGAGACTGAGCAGAGATGGAGCAGACTTGGAACGCTGTGTGTTGGCCAGCTGCTGAAGCTCTAGTCACACATGTAGAGGCACACTCCTTCACACTGTGTAGTCACAATGTACTAGGGCACAGAGAGATGCAGGAGCAAGGAGAAAGACAAAGGGAAACAGAAGTCGGTGGTTTGTGTGTGTATTATTACATGCACGTGTGTGTGTGTATTATTACATGCACGTGTGTGTGTATCAAGATGGACAACACATTGACAGTGGCTAGAATTAAAGGGGCTCAACCAACTGTCAACTGTGATCTCAACAGGCAGTGCACGAGTATAAGAAACGCGAGTTTAGAAGAAACACTGGGAGTTCACACACAGATCCAGATTTCACATTCTTAGGGAAAACCCAAAACATTCCACCAGACAACCTTTTATTTTCCCCGGGCAGCTGGAGCTTTTTGTGCTTGGGTCGTCTCTCCATGCACTGGAGGCCATGGGCAGACAAGCAGGCAGACAGACTCAGGTCACCTTTCTCTGTCCCTGTCTGGTCCGGCCCAAGTCGCCCTCTTAGCCTCTCAGCCCACCACATCAGGTTCTGATGAGCCCATAACTGGAAACATGTGCCGCCGCCGAGCTTCTCTCATAGACGGAACAATATATATATATATATATATTATATATCGTATATTAATGAGAGAGAGAGAGAGCAAGAGAAAGTCAGAGAGAGAGTTAGTCAGTCTTAAATAGATCAAAACACTTGGGCCTGCCACTGCTGCTGTTGTTAGGAAGTGGGAGGAGTACCCCTCACACACATTAACACTCTGAAGGAATCTAACAATACACCTCTTCACACTTCACTTAGTCAATTCCTATCAATATCCAATTAATAAAATAATGAAACTACTTACTGTTTTTGCAATTAGTATTGTAATTGCTAAATGTTTGTGCTAAATATTTTACTTCCTTTAATGCCAACGGCCTGCGCATTATGCACACTTAAAGTTCCACCTGGAGTTCAGTTGAACCCTGACTGACTGCTACTTTCACCCCCAGTTACTTCTCATTCATGGGGAATCAAAAGGCCGGAAGCCGTGCTCACATGAGTCCAACAGAGAGCAAACACAGACACACGTGCACAACGCCAGCTTAGTAGGGGTCGAGAATGGCAGACCCAAGAGGGGTTTCTGAGTTTGCATGAAACAGACAGGAAATGTATGGTTACTTTTTAAGATTCAATGAAAATAGGTATGTGTGTGTGAGTGTGTGTGTGTGTGTGAGAGAGAGAGAGAGAGAGAGAGAGAGAGAGTGTGACACTGGTCTCTGAGTGTCTTATTAAAAAGGTGAGAAGTGAGTGCGGTGTCTGGAGGGAGAGAGTAATTGCACTCTTAAAAGCAGACATCAAAGCAAGGCAGCCGTTAGGGTGTCAGGCGGCTCGTAGAGAGCTATAGTTTAGGGGGAAATGGAGGGAGAGAGGGGAGAGGAAGGATTCAAATAAGGAGGCTGTAAAGGCAGGAGATGAAGCAGTAGAGGTGAAGCAGAAGAATAATGTAAAGACGGTGAAAGTACAAATGAAAGCAAAAACGTGGACATGGTGGAGGACAATATCCTGAAGCTTACCGGGAAAAGAGAGGAATAGCAGATGGAAAAACACATCTAATAGCTCTTTTAAAAGCAAATTACTTTTTGTGGTTAATGTAATATAGAGTATTTTTCATTGATGTTCTAAGCACAGGTTGGTGTTCTTCTGGTGAGGCCTAACCTGGGTCCAGACAGACAGACCACACCAACGTACATTATCCTGCCTGGGATTGTATGTTCTGTGCTTGCTGCTCTATACTGGACCATCCAGAACTAGAAAGAGCAACTATTCTCATATGAAACAAATTTGGCTGTTCTAAATGTCACACAGTAACAGGTAACAAGTATAAAAAATTGTTGTCTACCTCACATGCTAAATGAATGGTATGTATTCTCAATTGTACCCTAACACAACTGACTAATATCATACCGACTGTTTGCTTTTTCACATTCACTGGGGGGATGTCCCGTCTGTTCTTTTGTAGAGAAAGGCACTTAAGAATGGCACTCAGTTTGTTTTTGAAAATATTAGTTTTTACTTGGTGGTGCCTGATTTGTAGGTAAAAACTCTTCTTTATTTAAAGAGGAACGTTTCAACCTTCCATCACATGAGCCCGTATCACAGTTTGGCTGAGGAAACCCCAGAGCGCTAAAGATCTTGAACAGAATGACCCGGAACCAAAGCCTGTTAAAGGCTAAGTGAGAGCTTCACAGTTCCATGGGGAACATGAGGGGTGTGACACACGGCTTATTGGCACCTTCTCCCCATGTTCTCCCCTTTTATTGGGTCTCATCGTCTCCTCAGAGCAAACCCCTGCCTTCCCTAATCCCCTGAGTCATTGGGTTCGACATAAAGTTCATGTAGCATAGATAATTAGACATGATAATTTTTCTAATTAGGTCTGCATCTGTGGAGCAGATGGAGGGTCTAAGTCAGAGCCAACCTGCCTACTCGCTCACTCAGCCTCCTGCTGCTGCTGCTGCTGCTGCTTCTGCTGCTGCTACATCGCCCACGTGCTGCAGGTCTCCAGTCTGGTGCAGAACCCACTACAACCCCACACTCCCCCGAAAACCTCAGGAAAGAGGCTGTGAGTCTCACCCATTCTTATGTATTGACAAGAGGGCAAAACCAAAGAATCTGAGATGTTATTTGACAATGGATTGTACTTTAAGTACTTTATAACATGTATAAAGGCCAATGATTCAGCATTTAATTGGCTAACGAAAATGTTGTGGATATCTTAGAGTGTATGTATACCGGTATGTAGTTTGGAGGATGAAACGAGATCTGGTCCACCTGCTTTTGCAGCTACTTTTGTCTTATTTTCGCTGACACCTGTTGGCAATCGCATATTTTCCAAGCTTTGATCAGGAGCATGCTTCTGCCTTCCCTTCCTACAGATATTAAAGCCTTTTTTGCTTTCTTCTTTGGAGGTAATCCATTCTGAGTATGTCGATAATAACAAGGCCAGCACAATGGAGGTGTGGCCACAGCAGCAGGTGCACCTTGGGGACTGAGACACTGTGGCCTGCTGGGCTTGGCACAGAAATGAAAAATATATACTGGACTGTTCACATGGATTTATGTGCCCCTCCAAAGAAGTATACGGCGTTATAATCATCTATGGATTGATTTTCTCTTTCAACCACCATGCGCCATCTGAGTATGATTGCTCGTCCCTGGTCTCTGGTCTTACGAGCGGCGGGGGGTCGGACATCTTGCTGTTATAGTGTTTATTATCACCCGACTTCCTTTACCGGGCTTCTCTGTTAGTTCCATGTTGTTTGTCTTGGCCTCAAAACCTCGGAGGACGACATCCTCAACACAGGATGAAGAGAATTAGAGTGATTCATCTAGATTTAATGGGACAGACATCTTCCCACCCCCCTCCTCTCCTCCCCTCTCTCCCTCTTTGTCTTAATTATAAACACAAATAAATAACACAATTTACTCACGTTATAGTTTACAGTAATGACAGTAGAAAAACAGACGGCAAACGAACAGTCAACTAACAGTAACAGCAAGAATAACAACCAAATAGACACCAACCTTTCATCCTGTGCCCCATCTCTCTTTGGTTTTATCTGCCCCTTACACAAAGGTAATGTTGATAAAGAGATCTTCCAAGGTCTATTAAAGGAACAGAGATCCTCCGTCTGCTGTATGTCCAGTATTTGAGTTCCATGTTACTGATTTGATAAATATTTGTTGTTAAAGCTACATAAACCCATGTCAGTACAGCAATAAGGGCATTCATTTCAATGTCGTCTTGCCACATGATCACCCAGGTCAACATGTGTTTCAGATCACCCAAATGAACCACGCTTTTGGAGGTTGCGTTTAATTTGACCCGGGAAAAGCCTCTACAGTTTGCTAATGTCCGACCTCGTGTATTCTGTCTCTGTCACCTGTTGAAGCCCAGAAGTGCCGTGCAGAGAGGGTCAGGTTGCAAACCAAACTTTGTCTAAGGCTGCAATAATAGGATGAAATATTTGTATGCACATGTCTACACTTTGTGATGAATCTGTGTGTGTGTCTGTGTGTGTGTGGTGTGTTTAAATGTGTTTCGGTCCATGATTTGGAAACTACAGGCGGTATTTGTGAATCTTAGCTTTTGGATGTGTTTCAAACAAAGCTATGTCAAAGTCGGTTAGTAAAGGATTAATCAAATCAGGTATTTGGGCTAATGACTTCTGCTAGCATTTCCTGAAACTTCTGGAAACTCTTCTCACAGCTGGACTTTTACAAGGCTCCTTCTGTCTCATCGGGAGAACAGAGGAATTAGAGGATTATAGCAACTCCATCAAGACATCTGACCTGACTTGCATGCAGATGTTTAAGAAACATAGTAATACATCTCTCTGAAATGCTTGAGGTACGATATGAGGTATTTCGTATCAAGTTAGCCTTTTGAGGGTGCTTGCTACAGATGAGACAGTCAATAGATTAGTGTGAATTTCTCTGAAGAATGCTCTGGGAGCGGACATATATCATTGTTGAAGCACTGCAGACTGTTTCTTGTTTTTTTAGGGAGAAACAAAAGCTGTGCTTGACCAAGAACATCTTTATCTTATCAACACATCAAGCACACACATTTTCTGTTTCCCACAGACAGACAGACACACACACACAAACACTCCCCCATCCTGACACATTCTTGATGACATCTTCAACCCTGCATCCGTATATCACCACAAACCCCTGGGGCCACACCTACCAAACAAACCTTCCCCGGTCAAGTCTTACCAGCCCCATACCAACCATACCTCTGCCTACCCCAGACATACCTGCCCCCTGACCCAAAGTATATCACGTTGTTGTCAACATGACCCCCCCTCCCCTCCCCCCCCTCTGAGATCTGGTAGGCTCCTCTGGATTTCACGCTGGTGGCTGGGTCCGTGGACAGACGTATATAACGGGAGACACTTTAACTGCATGACGACCAGTGGAGATGGCTGACATCAGAGCCACTGGCATGTGGCTGGGCAAGTCTTGGAAACAGCCTTAAAGGATGACATGAGCAGCAGTCAGGGGACACAAGGACAGGGAGTCTATGGAGGGGTCATTAGAAATTATATATTTCTATTGTAATCATCTAACGGAAAAAGAATAAACAGTTTAAACAGCCACATAAGTGACACATTCAAACAAAATGGCCCGTTGATATTACAATATCCATGAAGAGGTTTTGAATTGTACGCAGCTGTCACATGCTGTCTCCTAGGGTCACAGACAGGTCGGTGAAACACCAAATGCAAATATTCAAAGCACATTCTTGTCCCTTGGCATTCCTCTGTACAGGCACTTAGGTCTGCAATAGTGTCAGACCCACATGTTTGTGAGTGCTCCCATACACTCCACTGTGGCAGACAAGCTTTCTAACTCCATAATATTTAGTATCTGAAGGTATGAAGAACCAGCGCTGCCGTCCCCTTAGGGGCACATGCGTTACCTGAGGTAAAACAACGTATCCTACATACAAACCACTCTGGAATACTTTATGACCCATGTCATACTTTCAGCTTGTCTAGCACCACATCGCCCTCGGACACATTTCCAAAGGTGGAAACTATGCAACTCTGTTTGTGTGGCCGAGTCAAAGACGTCTTCGAAGAATGTTTCTCCCAGGAAAGGCGGTGCATGCTGGAACTGAGTTATTCAGACCCAGAGGTGTTCTCTTTTATAAAAAGCTATACTCTTTAAAAAAAAAAAAGATAAAACAGTAGACAAAGATATAAAGTGAATTATTGTGTCCTATCAAACTTCAAATCAGTTTGTTTTCGTCCGTCTTTTTTGTCGGTGTGGACGGTAGACTGGCTATTCTCATATTCTGTTCTAAGCAGATCACATGAGAGTGAACCTGCCCACAGCAGGTCTGTGTGTCTGCCGGTATGCCCAGTGCTCGGCCAGGTGCAGTTAGGATTGTGGTCTTCCCCGCGACACTGAAGCTGGCAGGCATGTAAGCAGGCAGCCTGGAGCCGGGCAGCTGGCTCCACTGTGGGATCAGCTACGCTGCCATTTGGAACATGTGCATCTAACTATGTTAGTCAGTGCTGTAGCATTGAGAACATACGCACACAGGGACACAAACATAAACATACAGGGTACTGAAAAGGGAAGGGGTTGAAAGCATGGACGTATAATGTTTCAAGCATGATTGAGGTTACTTTATAGACAAAAAAAACAGGTCATCAAGAAGTCATGTTTGGTTTCAATCTAGATTTTTCAATTTTGACTTTAGACGATACAAGGAATTCAACACCCCTTTTGTTGTAACCATTCCTATCATTTGAACTGACCACTGATGTGAGCCTCTGGATGGATAGTCAGTCCCCTACAGGCAGAACTGTACAACTGCTCTACACTGAGCCTTACTGGGTGCCCTCGGTCCAGATCCCTCCCGCAGCGACAGCGGAAATCTGCCTGGTGCCTGCGTGGGCCTCTTAGCATGGTCAGTGTTCAGGTCCTGACCCAAAGCCTAATCCGGCCTGGGGTAATGAGGCTCTATAACCAAACGCCCCACTGGGAGCTCTGGTCTCTAATCATCGTCTGTCTGGTGAGAAAGTGGACTGCTCGTCAGATCGCTTCTGTTAGTTGGAGTCTCACCATGCAGGGTGTGTGGGTCACAAGGTCAACGGCGTAGCGTGTCCACCTCCACACAAACACTGGGCATGACCTCACCTTGGCCACTGTTCTTCAATGGGTAAATAGGGGTTGGGGCACGCAGAACCTTGTGTATTATAGGTGTAGAGGTATCTGTAGCTGTATCCACCAATGTCAGCAGAGGAGACATAATTCAGTGCATTATCGTGTTGTTCACTGTAATACACATTGTGTGTGTGTGTGTGTGTGTGTGTGTGTGTGTGTGTGTGTGTGGTCTCCTCGAATGGATGCGTTTGATTTATCCGGGAGGGGGGCTCAGGTCACAGACCCTATAAACCCTGAACACAGTAAAGTGCCAGAGAGTCAGGAGATGGAGAGGTGGCTGTGGAGGAGAGCTGTCAGAGGGGGAAGGGGGAGTTGTGGACGGGGACAGATGGAGGGAGGCGCAAAGAGGAGAGAGACAAATAGTCAGAGGGAGAGAGAGAGAGAGAGAGAGAGAGAGTGGGGAGAGAAAAAAAGAGATACAGAGAGGGATGGTGAAGGAGAGAGCGATTAGGGGGATGGGCGTGGGACAGTGCTCCCCCCCCCATAGGGAGAGAGGGGGGCTCAGGGTCAGCGCCTCCCTCAGACAGTGCCAGGCAGAGCTAGTCAGCCGAGGCGCTGAGGGACGTCCATTATCAGCGTAGCCCCATCTAGGGTCGGAGGAGGGTTATGGAAGGCCAGTCCTGGGCAGATACATCTTGGGAAGGTTTGGAAGACTCTGGAGCACCCGCCAGCACGGTGGCTTGATCTGGGGAGTGTCACCATCCATCTAAGCGGGCTCTGGGAGAATCATGTGCTGGAGGTATCTGCTGCAGTGTGGTCGCTCTGGAGGAGTTAGAACAATGGAGCCGAGGGCCATAATGGAGACGGACTCTGCCCAGCAGGAGGTCAGAGTTCCTCTTCATCGCTGATGAGACTGTCTGGTAGCTGGCAATCTGGTTGTTTTGATTTAGGAAATAATCTGACAAATAACACGCAAGTGACAGAAATTATGATTTACTGACGGGACCACCTAAGACTCTCCATAAGGAAACAGTACAGCAAATGACCTAGAACAGTAAAAAGGGGAAGTTATGACTTTATCTAGTTATACAGAGAAGATTGGTACGGGTAATGGTAGGCTGGTGGGAGAGAGGCCGTGGTCGCTCACAGGGCAATGAGTCCAGTGTGTGGGAGGCTAGCTGGAAATGACAGGGTTTGACACGTGTGTGTGTGTGTGTGTGTGTGTGTGTGTGTGTGTGTGTGTTTGTGTGTGTGTGTGTGTGTGCTAATGATGCCGAGTGGGAGGGGAGGACCAGGTCCCGTCAAAATGAGCTACAGTCCTGTCTGAGTGAAACAAGCCAGCAGCTTCTTCTTTCGTCTCACAGTGTCCTCACTTCTCTCTCTCTCTCTCTCT